>JANHZU010002893.1:143239-174546 GCA_032468055.1 Acrochordus granulatus
CCAGAGAAACTCAAGTTTTTCAATAAACATAACATTCAAGTTCAACCCAAATCAATAAAAAGACTTAAACATAAATTAGTATATCCTAAAGACAAGATTGCCACACACAGATGTCATATATGCCATTTAATGTAATGAAGCCTGTTCAGAATTTTACATTGGGGAGATGAAACAACCTCTTATAAAAAGTTTCAAAAGAATAATTCAGAAACCTCTGCAGTTAATTTGCATCTTAAAGACCATGGACATTCTTCTAATGACAGCAAATTCCAAATTCTTGATAAAGAAACCAAGGCTTTCAAGAGGAATAAAACTATTTATATAAAAACGTTAAATCCTTCCATCAATAGAGGGGGAGGAACAACATTTCAGTTGTTTCCTGTTTACAATTGTCTTTAACATGTTTGCAGAAAAACAATCCTAAGGCTATCTTCTTTCAAAATCTTTACTGCTCACCTTCTGTTTTAGCTTGTTATATGAGAATTCAATGTATCCCGTTTCACTGTTTCCTCCCCCTTTTGAGAAACATATATATTCCTCACTATTTTTCCTTCTTCATATGAGATTGAGAGACTCCTAGATGAGAGTTGGTATGTTTCCTGGTTACATGTAATAATAAAAGTCCAGTTGACTTTTTAAGAAAATTTGCAATTTTGCTACAAGAATTACATGGATAAGTTCATGTATCCAAAGAGCTTTCTTGGTGACATTTCTCAGAAGTGGTTTGCCGTTGCCCAAACATACCTTATACTTCCTCCTCCTCCTGTTTTTCCCACAACAACGACTATTTGATGGACACTGAGAGTGACTGGCCCAAAGTCATCCAGTTGGCTTCATGCCTAAGGCAGCGTTACAACTCAGTCTCCTAGTTTCTAGCCTGATGCATTTAACTATTACTCTTACCATATACTTGGAACAAATGTGTATTGTACTGTTGTCTGTGCAATTTTAAATATAACATTCCAAGGGCTGTGATTGGTGTCTCTCTTGTAGAAATTTTAAACCCATTTAACATGTCCCATCATATGAAAAACTCCTCCAATTGGCAAGCATAACGTTTTTATTCAATTCACTGCAATTTTGCTTTCTTCTTTCTTCTGCAACATCTTCTTCTTTCAGATGCTCCCGTCAGGGGTTGCCACAGCGAATCTTCTGTTTCCATTTTTCTGTATCAATTGACTGAATTTTCTTTTTTAAATCCCTTAATACTGTCAGCTGACTGGTTGAACTTTCGAGATGGTAGCAAAGAGTGAGTTCTGTATCTTTTGGTTGCCATCTAGGAGTAATCCTGATATGCACAACAGAGTCTGAGATGCCGTTACTGGGTAAAAGAGCTGGAGTCTGAAAATTGAATTTTGCAAGTGGGAGATGCAAATTATTATGCGAGAAAAGAAATGAGGAATCAGGAGCAGCAGATACCGAAACAGGAATTTCCTACCATACAGGTTACAGAAGTACTTGATTTATCCTTTCTATTACAATTTAAATTATATGTGTTAAGTCAGGGAGGGGTTAGTCAGTTTTAAGGCTCCAAGCTCTTTTAAGGCTGATCTAAAAGAAGTGGCCACAAAAGCCCAAGTTCCAGTATACCTCATACCCAACTGCAGAATGGATGCTGAGCCCAATTACTGACAGAAGGGGACGTCCTGCGGCAGACTGCTGATTCCTGATTCCAATTGTCATCTCAAGTCTCCTCCTCTTCCTCCATGCATTGTCCAGGTGGAAGGCTTAGAGTGGGAACAAGTGGGAAAACACCATCTCAAGAATGAGGCACACATACTGTCTTCAGAGTAGCTCAGATGAGGGATGATTAAGAGAGATGGACGCCGACCACAAGGGCAAATCCTCTGTAGGATATTTTCATGCCAAGGCAAAGAGACTGTGTGGATGTGGCTGAAGAGTACAAAATGTTATATTTTGTAGTGAATGTGAAGGCTTGAAACACCCACTATAAATTCACTGATAGGCCAGCCAGGCGTAAGCAAGAGAGGTGTCCTTTGGCAAGTAGGAAGGCGTGTATTTTTTCACAAAAGGCCCCAACTCCATTCTCTCCTGGATAGGAAAAAACTTTTTTCTTTTAAAGGAGTAGAATTTGGGGAAGACAGAACAAGAAGCCATGTACCAAGGGGAGAAAAGGAGAAACGTATTACTGATCTCTACGGTTTGGTAAGAGTGGGATTTTTAGCAAAAAGAAATTTCTAAGTAAGTGAACAGAAGTAGCTTTTGATTACAGGGACAACTATCCCATATAGGATTAGGGAAAATGTAATAGCTAGGAAGCGTCTTATAATTTTGATCTTTATATTTCTATGTGTGCTTAAGTTGAATGTTCCATTTTTCTAAACAACAATAAGAAATTGGATGCTTAATATCCAACTTTGCATGCATACTGCAGGCTAGGCAGGAAGATACTCCATTTATTTAGAAACTTACTCTATCCTGTATTACTAAATTACACCATCTTCCCTGTTGCAAAAGAGATTGCACCATTTATAACAGGTCGCTGCCATCTAGCGGTCTTTTGGATTTTTCCATTTAATCAATTTGTCAGCTGCTATATATTTGTACATTTGGACAGCTGTATAACCTATCTCCCAATGTTTGCAATTTAATATTTAAAGTTGACAAGTGATTTTTACATCCTCTCTCTTTTTAAGATAGTTTGATTCTCTTCCAAAAGGGGCTGAGGGTTAGGACTAGGGGCAGGAAGAGTTGAAATGCCACACCTCTACGCTACAAGGCCCAGAGGTTTTACTAGAAATCTTTTCATTTTTCCCCAATCTTTACCATTTCACATGCCATGGGGGCAGAAAATCTTTCCAAATCCCATCTAGACTTAGGTTAGTGAGAGGATTCCATATGAAGTATCTTGCGAAAGAGAGGTGGAGGCAGCAGTAGCTACTAAGCAGTTAAACCCCAGCAGGAAACAGGGCCAGAAAGCGCTTCCTTGGAAAGGCGATGTGAAACTTCTAGTCTTTCACCCTAAAGATTTAGCCCTATTGCTATAGGATTTGTCCCCCATTATTTTGAAGGGAAGTTAGGTGACTGCAGTGACTTCTGTCGTGCAGAACACAAACAAGCAGAGGCTGGATAAAAATCTACAAGGAGAGAACAACTTTTAAACCGATATTGTCAGCTGATTCAGCAACGGATGGAGAGCCTGTTAACTCAGCAGAACAGAAAAGCTTTTGGGGAAAGAGACTGAAGGCTTCAGATGCATGTTCATGATTTAACAAGCATTTCCAGACAAGCTGGAATTTTAACCCACGACTGGCTGGTGATTTTCAACACATCTTAAGGGCGCCAATTTGGAAGAAACCAAGTTATTCCAAGTCACAGGAAGTTGGTCTGAAACATTCTTCAATAAGCTGGAAATACATTTAGCACTCAGAAAGTAAAAACAGAAGAATGCAGGAAATACTACATCAGGGTCTGGTGACATGCAGGTTTTGAATGCAGGAAGGAAAAACAGAATGAGAGGGGGAAAAGGGCCACAGGAGTTATATAATAAACAGTAAGTTTTATACCTCAGCACCTCCGAGACAGAGGAATCACTGTCATCAGACCTAAGGACAGAAAATTAGCAGGATTATGGGTAATTAAAACCAGGAGAAGGAAAAGCAGCAGTATAAAGACAGAAGAGGGAAGTTTGTTATTGCATCCAAGCTAGTAGGGCAGATAAAAGGACAGCAGGCTGCAGACAGAGGGGGCTCAGGAGCAGAAGGACCGTAAGCATAAACCACCTGCAATTTGAAGAGGCATTTTTTCACTCACTAAAAGCTGAACATTATATCATCAGATCTTGAAACTTGCTTTAGGAAAAAAGGGAAATTAAGACTTTCATGATGCTTAATTAAGACTTTCATGATGCTTTCATGATGCTTAATTGCATATATATGGCTCTTCTGGGGAGAAAGACACCACACACAATAGTATCTACCCAGGGTTTGTGGGTAAGTAACAACTACTGGTCAAGTTCTGAGCAAAGTCTGTTGTGGCTACCATGATACTATCTCATGAGATATGGTCACTGTGATGACAAATTCCTTCTACAAATGACTGCCAATTGTGTTTCTCACACTGCTTTTATTTTTATTTGAACTTCAATAGTTGCTTAGGCTGAAGGTGGACTAATTCACCTATTCTGGACTAATTAGCTTAAAGCAGTAATGGAATGTCAACAATTTTTGGAAGCTAAAATTCCTCTCTCCTTCAACTCCTATCTCAAGCTAGTATTTGGAAGACAGAATGCATATGTAACACTCATCTGAGATCCTGTCCTTAAAATAAGCAAAGCAAGAGCTAATTGGAGGATGAATGCAACTCATCTTTATGCTGAAAAAAATAAACTCACATTTTCTCAACATTCGTGTGCACAAAGGGTTTTGATAATGAGACTCCTGGCCCTGGGAGGCTGCAGACAGGATTGGAAAGAGATTTCATACTTCCTAGCAACCATCGAAACATACTGAAGACAGGCAGCAATCATTTAGCAACAGAGACATTATGGAATGTATAAATTAAAGGCTGGTCCTGGATGGGGAAATGGTCTAACAGTTAAAGGTTTCCTACATATTTGGGGAAGTTCCAAGGAAATCTTTTGTTGCCATTAAATGTCTTGATTGCTGAAGCAGAGAGCTAACTCCAGAGCAAATGGGATGACATATCTGCAAATTCCCCCTCAAAAACAAGGCAAAACAACAAGCCCAAACCAAAAACTAAAGGTTTTAGTGTCGGATATAATGGAAAATCATGAGAAATGATTCTTAGTGCCAGCAACTGTAACAATAAATTCTTTCTCTTTATCCCTGGAAAATGAGCCTTCCCCAAATCTCATAGTTAATCTTACTTGTCTAAGGCAGAGCCTTGGCTCTGGTTGCTAGTGAGGCGAGAGAAGACATTGCGGTCATTGCGTGGCCTGCTGGGAGGGGATGAGGGAGGAGTGAATCCGACATCTGGGTTCCTAGGCAAGAAAGAAAGATGTGATAATTTACCCTGATTGGACACTTGTTTCCTTCTTGCACATCTTCTTTCACTTCTCTCAGATCCATACTCACAAAGCAAGTCAACTCTTGGATTACAAAGAAAATAAATGCCCCCAAGGGACCCCCCCTTTTACACCTTACCTGATCGGCTGGCCCCTGTCATATGACTTTCTCCTTGTAAGGGGTGATGTGTCTGCACCTCGGGACTGTCGAGGGCTAGACAGGAGAAAATGATAGTAAATATTCTTTGAAAAAATTAAATATCTTCCACTCTGAGCTCTTATTGGAAAGAATGAGCTGCTAAATGCCATCAGCAGATTTAGATATTCTGCATCACAGATGGGAATCATTTGCTTTAAAATGTTCTTGGTGTCAGGGAGGATAGGATGAATAAGATATTCTTGCAAATGCAAAGATTTTGTTGAGGGCTAAGTAAATGATCTCTTAAAATATTGCAAAGACAAACTGCTAAGAACAAACTGTCAAAAAACTGAAGTAGACTGAGAATATTAATTCAGTTTTCAGTACCTTCCATGTTTGCAGGATTATCCATATGTGCAGGAGCATTCATATTTGTTTTAGTACCCATACTTATTCTTGACAACTCATGACTAATGGAGTCTAATAAGATTATGTTATTTGTATAAACTTGAGTTTTCTAAATGTACAGCAGCAACATCATCAGGAAATGGCCTTACTAAGACTACTCAATGCTTCAGATTTGTCTCTAAAAAGGTGTTTCAGAGCACATGGACATGAACGCAGCATCTGTCTGCAACTCTTTTCAAGCAATTGCATCTTTTCCAGACATCATGTGACTGTTACGTGAAAGGGAAATTGTGGCTGCTTTGAAAAGTTGCAGGTAGGTATCCAAAGCAGCTTTTTGTAATCAAAGTCAAAGCAAAGCTTTTTAATTAATGTTTTTAAGAATTGGGGTTTTTTTAGCTGCTGAGAGTCTCTGGATTTCGGTGGCATATAAAACAAACAAACAAACAAACAAATAAAGCTCGGTCCTAGTTACAGTAGGGTGCTTCATATTTTAAACCAAAATCAGGTGAAGCTGCTAGCTGACTGGAGATTATGGAAAGAGTTTTGAGAAAAAATGATGGAGTCTAATGAATGGAGGTCTTCTTATATAAAATTTGTGGTTAACAAAATAGCTGATATCAATGCACAGATCTTTGTTTCTTCTTTGTCTGTTATTCTCTGGCTCATCAACTACTACCTTCAGAAAAACCAAATGTTTGCTTGCTAGAAGGATGACATATATTTGCTTACAGAAAATAATGCACAAATACTGGACTCCAAATTTTTAAACCAGCAGCACATCCACTGTTTGACATGCAAGAACACTTCCACAGAGGTCACTGCCTCTACTACTGGGACTTACAATGTGCTCCCTCGGATAGGTAAGCTGATAGTGCGGGAGACCTTCTCCTTATAATAAGGATCACAGATAGAGAATCCAACACTGTCCTCTTTGATCTCCATGAGAGATGCCAATGACTTGGTAATGTTCTTAGTGGAGATGTCCAATGTGGGCCCTAGGCATTCTGCAGATACAGCTTTCATCTGACCAGACAGCTTAGGCTCTCCCTAAAACAAAGTCCCCAAAGCCAGAAAAGAAGCATTAACCAGCTACTCGGACATATTAATTCAATATGTAACCCTAAGCCTAAATTTTGTGGAAGGACGTAGTTATTAAGATACTGAACACATTTTGGTCTACAGACAATAAAGAAAGGATATACAGATGACTAAGGATAACTATTTAGTACTAATTAATTATTAATATTTGTATATTATCCCAAACTAATGACTGGATAGTTCACAATTAAAAAATCAGTAAAATTTCAAAACATAAAAAATCCATCAAATAAACATAAATTCACATATGTCCATCAACTTATTTTTATTTTTTTTTCCAAAAAATAATCTGGCTATTAGGCCATGACTGCTTGGTGGAACAGTTAAATAACTTCATGCAAACTACTCTCAAAGTTTAATTGAAAAGCATTAGATGATTACAAACAAAGACACAAAACATGTCTTAGCTATCTTTGCCAGCTTTCAACTTACCCTGCACTTGAAGTCATCCTGACTGGCAGAACCTTTCATGAAGAAAGACTGGGAAAAGCTGTGGGAAACACAAAACTATCTTTGGTACATGACATTTTTATGGGAAGTTATAGAGAATTCAAGTGAGACTGACCCCTGAGGGACTTCTCTAAATGAAATGCCCCAGAGTCTGATTTATTCCTGCCACACAACTACTTCATACTGAATTAGGTTTTCACATGAAAAAGTAGAGCATACAGTTTCTGTGATGACTGTGAGCTGGTTCACTGCTCAACAAAAAGAATTCCCATTTCTCCCACTTCTAAAAAATCACCACAGGGTAAAGAAAATATATACACTCGCCTCTTACTTTCTGTGAGGACACTCACCTTCCCTCTGAAGCCAAACTGAATTCCGAAACTTCCTCATCAGTGCTGGCATAACCATTTTCTATATGTAAAAAAAAAACGACATTTGGATTGTATCCACCAGCACAGAGACATGTATAGAGCCATCCACACTGCTTCTGAATCAAGCATTTATCAATGTCTTTAAAGTATGTCCAAAGGACACAGGCAGGCTATTCTTAATTTTTAAAGTGCCTGGGTAAAAGAGTACTTATCTCTAATTTACAGAAGCACAGGCACTATAAGAATGAACCCAGAATAAACTTTCAACTTAAAAACAGCCTTGCTACATAAACTGACTAATCCAGAAGTAGGTTTAAATATTCAGTTCATGATTGTACTCATTGCATTAGCACCCTGCCTATTTGAAGTTTTTATCATATAGTTTTGTGCTCAAGTTGGTCCTTTTGTCTCAGGGAAGGAAAGCATATAGGAGAATTGCTATAAAAGAGCACTTCAGGTATTTGAGTAACAGAACAAACCTTGCTGCACATTGTGAATGAGAGCCTGTAATTCGGGGTGGGATTCTGCTTTTTCTCGTAGGGCATCCAGAATATGATGGTTCTGAGAGGAGCCAGTCACATCTGTTTGTCTCAGACGTCCCTCCAGTAAGCGGATTTGAGCTTCCTTCTGGGCTACTTGTAGGCTCTGTTTTCAAAATTGGAAAATTAGGTAAGGATTCAATTTCTCCACAAGCTCTATTCTCAGCCATATAGAGGGCAACAGTATTATTTCTGCAATGGGATTCTGCATATTACCATGGATTCTAAGATAAAACCAGAAGATCTATAATCATAACATTCAGCCAGAGCTTAATTCTAATTCTCAGTAGAATGTTTGGATAAATCAAAGGATTAAAAAGAATTTCACTCCAAATGCATTTCAAAAAATTAAAAATCTTACTCCATTCTAAATGAATTTCTCCATGAGTTCCATAGATAGATCAGATTAACCTTGAAACCATTTGCTACTGAATTAACTGTACTTATCAACTGATACAGGCTTTGAATCCTAGCTTTGGCTTACCTTGTCTATGGATGCCTTGAGAAAATTATCCAACAAAAGCCGTGCTTCAGCCAGGGAGCAGGAGCTGATCACCACAGAGGTATCTGTAGAATCCAATTCTTCCTAGCAAGAAGAGACCCATAGGGAGAAGCAATAGAGTGAAAAAGTCTGGGGAAAGAACATTGTTTCACTGTCCAAAATATTGGTTTCACTGTCTTTGCATGAAATCCTCTCAGTAGAGTTGTGCATAAGTAGCCAATTTCAAGTGAACCATTGTGAATCTTTAGAGTCTTCTCTTTTTTGTTTCTACAACAAGAGAGTTTTTCCAGAGTACTGATGCCTTAATGTAAATAACAAATTATCAGACTGATACGATATAAAGTCCACACTAGAAAAGAGAAAAAATTCTAGGACTTTCCTAATTCTATCAGGGTTCTCATAAGGATTGTGAAATACAGTACTTCCTTAGTCACCCACTGTTTCTGAGAAGCCAAGGGCAAAAAGTCTCATACTCAAACTATGGAATCCCTTCTTCCAAATACCTTGCCTTAGATGCAAATGGGACACACCTTGGTCTCTTCAATCTGCATAATGGTGGCCTGGCAGTCAGAAATACTGTCATTTATGTAGTCGAGGTTGGCAGCCAACACTTCAATCTCCTCATTCAACTCCTGCAGCCCCTTCTGTTCTTCTGCACTCTCTGTCTGTAGTTTCTCCCTCTTTCCTAGAAGTCCTTCCTGCATCAGTGACAATTCCTCACGTTTCTGAAAATGAGAAGAATTGAGTCTCTCTGCTAGGTCATTATTCTGCAACAAACTGCCCCCAAACCTTGCCTTCTATCCCAATGGAAGACACCCACCCTGATAAGCCACCCACCCTCTTTACCTTGATAAGTCGCTCCATATCTGATTCCAGATTGATAACAGTCATTCTTTGCATGACAATATCAAAGACACGACGTTCCAGTGACTGCCACTTCATGCGAGCTGTCTTATTAAAAGTCTGATTTGCACCTTTCTTTGGGAATCTTTTCCTATAGAGGGAGATCACATAGCACGAGATGAGCAGCACAGTCCTACCATTATGCTAAATTCTGGGCTATGCTACTCCAAATACTTCTGAAGCCGAGGGATTTGAGTGGGAAACCATTCTGAATACTACCAAGAAGGAAGACATAAAAAAGTGTAAGTCCCAGAAGGCAAAATTGGGCTTGAAAAATATCAATATACTCACTCATACCCACAGATAACACACACATAGACACAAGCATATACTTTCTGACATCTTCCTTAAACAGCTTGGAATTTAACCAAACTATTAACTTGCACAATATCTGACCTGATCATCCGAGTTCCATTTGTGGAAGAAAGAGAATCTCCCAAAAAAGGATTGGTTTTTCTGTTCCACTGGCGTACAATGCTAGAGACAGAACGAGAACCAGATTCTGGCTCTAAGGAAGTGGTGTTGTTGGTGGAAACTTCAGCACCTGGCTCTACCATGGTTTGTTTCTGGTTAATCCTCCCAGCAGCCCTATCAGACATAGGTTTGGCAAGACGACGCAGAGCAGAGACCTGGAAAGCCAGAAGAAAATAGTCCTGACCCAGAGAAATATGAAAGTAGGCTCGGGCATCAATTTTAGAAGAAGAATAAAAAATGATGCTATTTATTAGTATCAGCCCCAAACCTGATTGGCAATGGATCTGGACAAAGGCAGCTAGATTTGGGGAACAACTGTCTTCCAAGTAACAAGGTTTTTGAGATGCATGGCAAAATGATGTTAGACATTACCTATAATCAAGCTCGAACAGTCTGTCTAAGCTAAGACACAATTTAGCAACTACGTTAATGAATAAATCAGTCCAATGGTAAGAAATGACTTATTTGCCTGGATAAACAGAAATTATCATTTATTTAATGCATTTACATGCTCTCAAAAGATGCATTTTGGGTCTTCCCTCTCCTAATCTGTACAGAGCTCCAGTATGAGATGTTTTTCTTGTGTGGTTAACTGAGGTTTCAGTTTGAGTGGCTATGTGTGACTGATCCAACAAGCCACACTCAAGAAACCCACACATATTACTGGAGTAAAGGAAATATTTTCAAAATTGCAAAAATGACAAAGCCTTTTTTAAAAGCTGCCCTTGTGCAACCTAAGCTTGCATCTTACCTCTTGGGTTTTCCTGCGCAAGACAATCTCCTGCTGTCGCTTCTGAGATTCCAGTGTTCGTATCTGAAACTACAAGCACAATGGGAAAAAGATTATTGGTAACATTCCATAATAGGGCATCCAGGAAATAAATTTTCCTTTGGATGCTTCACTAATTGCTCAGATAAAGCACTAAAGAGTATCTTATATTGAGGCCTAATATATATTAGTTGAAATTATCCAAACTCTTTTGCAGTTCCCTGGAATTTATGGATGGAAAGTAGCTTAACATAATTGCTGATCAAGAGTTAATAGATAAAATCTATATACAGTCTGCAGAAACTGTGGATTATAAACTGGGAAAACTCTTATTTCAGACTTTACTGTATTTTTTGCTTGGTACTTAAATCTGCTCTTGTGGCACTGTTGGGAATATCAGTTCTTTTAGCAATTATTTTCTAAGGCTGTCAGAAGTTCCTCTAACTGAAACTCCAGTTCCAAAAAAAAAATCCCTGAAGTTTTAACTCCCTGCTCTTGTTCACCTATTCTACGGTAGGCCATCTGGGGAGGGGAAAACTATCCAAAACAATATAAATTTATGGAGTATTTCTAGAATTGCTTTATTTTCTTTCTTATTCATTTTTAAAGCATTTAAAATATTTAAATATATTTAAAACAATGAACTGTAGATTTTATCAGGTCCTTAAGTAGGAAGTACCAAAATTAAAAGTTCAGAATTCTCATTAGATAAATTCCATATTGCATGATAAACCAATTTTAATATATAATACTGTACATTTTACGTTTTACATCTCACTTTTACATTGTTAATTATGATATATTCTATAGTCTAACATTAAATTATGTATTTCGTAAAGTTAAAATGTGACCATAGGCTTAACTTATTTATTTATTTACTTAGGTTTAACCTTCTGCAATGGCCCTTTCCTGAACAACCACATATATTCTTAAGACTAGAGATACAGTACATTTCTATGGAATAATTTACTGATATAGATATTGTGACAACACACCTTTATACATGCATACAATCTAAATTATGCATGGAGGGCATGAAGGAGGAGGAGAAGCAATTTGCTAATTCTACATATGCCTCCAATATCTATGGACTATACCACATCCCCAACATCCTTATCAATGTAGCACAATCAAAGTTTAGATACCATGCCTATTGGTCAACTCTACTAAGAATGGACCCAAAGCTGGAAATGTTGAGAATGGAACAAAAAATGTTCTTGCTCACCTCTTGCCTACGTTGCTCTTTCTTCAATTGGGCAATCTCCCGGTTCCTCTTGGTCTCTGCCAATCGTCGTTTTTGTTGCTCTTCACGCATTTGTTTCATCAATGCTACCTATAAGTAACAGTGATATGTTGACTCAATAAGAGTCATAATAGGGAAGATGGTCTTGCCAAAACAGCAATGAGGTGCCGATATTTGACTAACTGGAGGATATAAATAGTTTGAATTTGTATCAATACAAGGTACTGTCAAAGCAAGTGTTTGGTTTGTATGGAGACGACCCAAATTCAAATCTCTACTGGAATAGCAAGCTAAATACACAAGTGATGACAAGTTACTAATTTTTGGCTTAATCAGTCTGCACTAAGCCTTTCAGAAAATAAAAGCAGGACAAGTTTCTCCCTATAAAAGCATAATTAAAAAAAGAGAGTGATCATATTTTGCCATGTTACACTGTTCAACAAAAGTTCCTCCTTAGACTTTGTTTCTGGCCTATGTTCAATATAGTCAAAAGAGAAACTGGCAAACAGACACACACATACACAAAAAGGCACAACTAACTTAATTGAATTACCTTGGCTTTCTTCATCTCTGCTACTTCTCCCTGCAGCTTCTTCAGCTCTCGCTCATATCTAGACTGGTTCTTGAGGAGGCGAGCATGTTCCTTCTGGGCAGCCTGCAATTTCTGCAGATCTCGATTCATCTCCCTTAAACGTTTCTCATAATCTGCTTTAATTTTGTTAGCCTTCTCTTCTGTATAGCATTCCATAGAACCTGAGGAAAACAACCAAAAAAAAACCTCATATAAATTTTTCAAACAGACCTAACCTATTGAATCGCAACAAAAGTTTAAAAAACAGGCATCTGGATTGGATTTTTTAAGTAGAAGACGTTTCACCAACAGATGCCTGTTTTTTAAAGTCTTCTACTTAAAAAATCCAATCCAGATGCCTGTTTTTTAAACTTTTGTTGCGACGCAATTACCCTGGATGAATGAGAGTCTTCACAGACACGTTTAACCTATTGAACCATATTTGAAGACTGAAAAAAAAAATTAAATTTCTGGCATCTTTCTCACATATACATTTAAATTTCCTGAAATCATAGAGATTAGATCACAGTTCTGGAAGAATATAGCAAAACCTACCCAGCACTATACCCATTTAGAGAGCAAGTTGAGGAACTGCATGACTGACTTTTCCTCCCATCCCTATCAAAGCAGTAATTAGCATGCTAATGGAAAGAATTTTAGTCTTCTTCCCAGCCTTACTTGGAGAAAGCATTCAATCATTCAACCTTCACTTTATATTCTGAAATGGTGGATTCCTGAGAAGATGCTACAGGTATAAATTTTTTTCTGAACTCACTTTTATCACCATAATGAGGTAATATTCGATAGAAAAAGAAAAGCACATATTTGGAAGAAAACTGGGCTTTATACACATATGAAACTTCTTAAACTGGTGTTTCTAGTGATCACTCAGCTGACTATACTGTACAGCATTTGACCATTTTGACAGTAAAATTTGCTTTACACATTGCACCATACTAGTTATTATAAATTATGAGTTAGCACATAAAGAAATAAAAATAAATTGTGTGTACCTACTTATTGTATTTTGTCAGCAATAATTTATGGATTTAACATTAAGGAGAAACCACACCACTGCAATTAAAATAAATCATGGTTTAACATCAAATGCAAATCTAATCAAAGTGTTCAAGCTGAAGACTCACTAACTCAAGTTTGAGACTTAATAGTTCGTCCACATTCAAACCATAGCTTTGGCTATGGACTTTTTATACGGGAACAATGCAAGCAGACTTTAATCAACCTGTAAATATTAAATTTTCCCAACCAGTATGCCCTTACTGAGATTCTGCAGCACCCTGTCTCTCTCCAGCTGAGTGTCACGGATCTTGTTCTGCAGCAGAATCAACTTTTCCTCATACTGGTGCTTTAAAGTCTGTAGGCGCCGCTGGCTGTTCTCCAACTCATCTATTAGTTTCTGTTTGATCTCAATCTCACAGGTCAGATCAGCCAGATCAGCTTGGAAATTTGCTGCTAAATAAATTAAAAAAGAAATACAAATAAATGTACCATGCAACTTCCCATGATTTTGTATCCCAGGCACCTTTCTGATTCAGTCATTTATCCTCTTTTTCCATCAAAAGGTACTTGATATTATATTTCTGCTGCTGAGCAGAGTTGCTGATACTTTAAACCTGTTTTGCTTGAAGAAATTATCATTATTTTTCTTTTAATCTCAATCAGTGCATTTATGGCTACCCATACTCACATAAGCAGAATGAAGTGCCACTCAAGGAATTGGCTGTTGCCTTGTGTTGCCCTCAAGGAACAAGAGCTTTACTAGGTTTTGAAAGTGGTGTGAACTAAATTCACTACAGCCTTCATTTAAGACAGGAACGCATAATGCCTCTTATGAAACTTAATATGATCTTTTCCCACCCAGTGGTCAGATAACAATTTCCATCAACCTACCAGCATGTCTAAGGTTGCCTAATATATTCCCAAGTAATTGAGAAATACATAACGAACTTAAGATGACAGCATAGGGCCTGTGCATCAATCCTAATAAAAAATGCACCATATGGACCTGAAACTGATACGCCGCTATGCATTCACCTGGCATCAGAAAGTATATACCTAACTGTGGTTGACAAAATGCAGATAGGAACATTTTTGCGATTATATTCATGCTTTATTCTTGAGATTTTGACTGGAACAGTTGCTGGACTTTTAATTTATTTTGACATAACGGTTCTTATATTTTCATCATTATAGTGATGGATTATGTGCTACTGTATGTCCTGTGAAATAGTTCTTAAACATTTATAGCATGGTATTACCCTTTTCTTCAACATCTGAGTCAGAATCCACCAGACTTTCTTCACTCCCTGAATCTTCTTCATCTTCTTCCTCTTGGCCACCTTCTTCCTCACAGCCACTTTCATCTCTTTCTTCCTTAAGGAGAACCATGATAAAAAATAAGTAAGTTGCAATGCCACTCCTTCCAAGATATTATGGTTTTAACCTCTCCTAATTTCAATTTATATGTAATGTACTGTTATCTATTTTTGCTGGTTTTTTGCTTGTTTTGCTCCAGTAGGAACTGGCTTTGGTGGTAACAAGATCTGGTGAATTTTGTTGTCTATTTTTGCTGGTTCTTTGCTTTTTTGCTACAACAGGAACTGGATTTGGTGGTAAGGTCTGGTGAATTTTGCAACGTTAAAGATAGCGTTCTCTCAGTCAATGTTTTCCACGTGGGTTGAGATTTCATATTTCAATTGTAAATCAACCTTATGATAAACTGCATTACATAAAAGCCCTCAGCTTTTGTCTGATTTGCTAAGTAAGGATAGAACTCTTGTAGTAGACAGAAACATTTTCAATTCCTTATTTTTATTTATAATTAATATAAGTTATTGATTTATAGTAAATCTCCTGCTTCTTGGTTGGGTCTGTCATCACAGCATATGCATTCAAATGGGTTTTATACAGGACCTTATCAGATTTGGATCAGGCCTTCCTTTAGGCACTTGCCTAAGTTTATCTGAGTACCACAGGGCCACCTTTCATTTGTATATATGTACTCATGTACACTTTTATTTAAGAATGTAAGAGGACCTCACAAAATCACTCAAGTTTTGAGATAGAAAAGTAACAGTATTGACCCATTACACAAAAGAAGCCTGCTGCCTGCTTTTTCTACTTCACATGCCGATGGCATTGGGTATTTCATTCAGATATTTCATTCTGAAGCTTAAGGAGTTAGCAGGGAATTACTTATGTCAGGAGACTCTGAAAACAGGTTGAATTTAATAGGAAAACACATATGGAAACCCTTTTAGTCCAAACTGAGCGTGCATTTTAATCTGTTGGAGAATGGTTCTCATCCTCTTTATCAAGTGTCTGCAGTAAGTGGAGCACAATAGATAGCTGAGTAAAAGACCAAAGTAGTTACACACATATGAAAAGAAAAACTTACCTCTTCTGCCTCATTCTCATCATTTTCATCTGCCTCGTTTCCCTGCTGCAGTCTCAACCGCTTCTTAAACCCTTCTTTCTCTGGGCTATCAAGGAAAAGTGATTTTTATGTCAACATTGGTCTTGTTTTTAGGTCATTTCTTTTATTCTAGATTTCAGATTGAAGAAGAGAGGATCTACCATCAAAGTTCATAACTTACAGTCAAAGAACATTTGTAGATCTACCAAGCAGCTTTTGGTCAAATCCCTTTACTTGACAATACTTTCACAAGCCATCAGCAACACAGGCCTATCCATACTTACCATTCTTACAGTACGTACAGCAGTATAGCGATAACATTGACCTGCAGGAACTCATCACAAGAGTGGGCATAGAGACAAACAAAATGGCAAAATACACCACAGTTCCTAATATGTAAATATCAGAATGACTACAATGTGTACATAATTACACAGGAGTGACCACAATAGCACAATTGTGCTTACTTCTTGCTGCATAGATTCAGCTTGCAGAACACATTGAACTTTAATCAAAGTTCTTCAGCTAGCTGAAACACAACCTATGTTTTAATTAAAAATTCAAATTTGACTAACTAATAAATTAACATTTAAACTGCTGCTAATATTTCTCCTAAGGATCCAGGAAAGCAAAAAAAAAAGTGATATCAAATCTCTGCTTTATTTTGCTCCTAGTACATTTCCTATACACGAAGGAGGCACAAATGACACCTCAAAATCTTGTAAACACTCAATTCACTAGACAGAGCAAGTTATCCTGCCAGCTATCCTGGCATTAATTAATTGAAAGAAGTGCCAAAGCAATGGTTTCTTTGTGTGTGTCCCCAAATTAGTCTTAACTCCTGGAATCTCCCTGGACAGGTCCATATAGTTTTCTTTCTGAAATAGTTTGCCCTGGCCTTCTTTCTAGGGCTGAGAGTGAGTGACAGACCCAAAATTACCCAGTTTAATCATACCTAAGGTGGGATTATTGCTCGTGGACTCTTGGTTTCTAGCCCGGTGCCTTTAAACACTATACCAAAGTGGCATTCATACCACTGATTACATAAGTGAAAAAAATGGTATGCAATCTTCAATCATGATTGCTGAGACATAAGAGTTGCTAAAGAGTAGGAAGGACAGAAGATGGGGGTTGGCCCATCCCAAGGCATTGATATTAAGTTTGTGGCAATTAGTAAGAGGAGAAATATGGTTTACCTTTTCCTTCGGAGCTTTGTCTCCTTTTTCAGCCTCTCAAGATCTTGCTTGGCCCATTGTAGAACTTCAGAGGCTTCAGTTTCCACCAAGGTGGCAGGGGAATGTGCAACTCCCAATCCAGTCCCTGGTGATAAATTCAGGGAATAGGGCAATCTGGATGAAACCCGGTTCAGATTGCGACGCAGTGATTCATTCATAGCTTCACTCTCCAAAAGTTTTGTCCTATAAAGGTGACAAAAAACAGTACATATTAAAGTGTATTCAACTAATTAGAGAGAAATTTATTTGAAGTTCTCTGGCCGGGAGAATTTCTTTGCCCAGAAAGCATGAAACAATGCATTTAATACCACATTTTAATGACATAATATCCTACATTCAAAATATTACTGTGCTATATTACAAAAACAGGAACCAGTAAGCAAAATATGGCCCAAAATATTACCTCCATAAAACACATCTATACAACAGAAAACTCAAAAATGAAAACGTAAAGCAAATTAAAGAACATCATCCTACTCAGATCTTACGGTTGTAAAAAACAAATTCAGGCTGCATTGAATAAATTGTCTAATATCAAGGATTGATTCAAACATTGTGGAGTTATCTTTCATAAGAATTTAGCAGTGCAAAATATAGCATGAAAGTTAAAAAATACATATTTTTTCTGTGCAAAGTTTTCAAGATGTCATACAACATTACCTAAGGCACCAGAAAACTTGCAGCTCTGCAAATAAGGAAGATTTAATCCTGCCCATCCATATCCTTTAGTTAAAAATTGGTTTCCAAAAGAGACAGTTGGATGAAACTGTGCCTTTGTGCCAGATGTATATTTACAGGAATTGTTAAGGTTAAACATTTATATTGCATTGTCTTACTTCATCTATGTATTTGTATATAAATGCCGTAGCTCTGCCTTTTTTTGTATCTGCATGACTAGATGACAATGAAATCTGGTTCCTATGAATATATAAAGTTATGGCTGTTCCAATTGTATGTTCCTGCAACTAAACCTGCTGTGGTTGCTGCATCTTTTATGCCTGTATAGCCTGCTGCTATTTAGGACTGGTACCACTGCCCAAATTTAGGTAACACCAACACAAATGTAAAAGTAAATCAAATCAAACTGTGAACCTGTGTAGTGTGAAAAAGTTCTTAGGCACTTTAATTTACAATCTCTGTATCTTCTAAGATATAACCAATTTCTAAATATTTTAACTTTTCACCAGAAAACTTTCATCTCATTTTAATATGGCTGGCAGCTCAAAAAAAATGGACTTAAAGCAAAAAGTTTCTACTTACCTGAGATCTTCAATTTCCCTGATGTAGTTCTGAATCAAAGCACCAATAGCCTCATTACCATCACCTGGAAGATAAGAACAAATACAAAGCAAAACAAAACATCAACCACAGTAACGAAAACAGCTTCTAAAACTGAAAACAAACAAGTTAAGAAGAAAAGCTAGGTAAAAATACCCCAAGAAAATGCAAGAAATCTTCCTGATTACTCGGAACGCTATAGGCCACAAGCCTAAAACCAAACTATATGTAACAATCATCACGTGCTTAACTTCTTTTTAATATGGAGGAAAAATACCTGTGAGGCTTCCACCCAGTCAGAATCCCACATCAGATTTTTGTAGATAATCCTTCTCTAATAAATATGTTCCACTAGTTTTTTTGTTAACCTGTTTCCCAAAAGGTTCTTTGGGGGAGAAGCAAACAAAAAGAAAGAGGAGTATCCCACTGCCTGCCTGCCTCCGATTTCCTCTGTTCATCTAATACGATCAAACGTGGTTGGGATTCTCCAGGTCCCATCACTCAAGCATTGTCGTGTGGTAGGACTCAAGGGATGTGCCTTCTCTGTCACTGTACCTGCTCTACGGAATAGCATTCCACCAATATCCACATGGCCCCTACCATATCTATGTTGTGGACTCTAGCCTGGCGTCACAGGAGGGAGGAGCTCCTTCCAGAGGGCAAAGAGACAGTGGAGCCTGGAATGTCTGGTGAACAGGAAGAGGGCAAGAAGAGGCTCTCCCTAGCAGTTTACAGAGTGTATCTATAGTTATGCAGGTAAGTACAAACAAGATTCTGTTTGTATGCAAACAGCGATAAAGAAACTATTCAGAAGTAAACCTGCACGTTATTCTTGGTTCTTTGAGCCTGTCATTCTACCTTCTAAAAGGCTCTGAAGGCCAGGATTTTCCTTCAGGCACTTGGTCAGGATGTCTCGTGCGTCTTTGTTTCTGGTTGTCTGAGGGCTGCCTCTGGCACATTCTTATTATATTTCATTCTTTGTTGACTATTGTTTTTAATTATGTATAGTTCCCTGAGTTGCACATTGTGTATGTAGCTATATAAACTGAATAAAGGTTTCTAACTGTTACTCCAAAAGCAGTGTACCCAGATTAAGCATAACATCTTAAATAATAATGTCATATGCAATCTGTTCCTTAGTGAAGGAATTCTGTAAATTCAAAGGTTCTATTGTTATTTAAGAAGTCTACAGAATTCACTCTATCCTGGGTTTTGAACTCAAGTGGGAACCCCAGCAACAGCTCTCACAGTCTCACCTGCCTTGGCAAGAATCAGGTTGGCTTCCTGGCTCATCAGATGGGTGACACGGATGTTGATTGCATCAATGGCTTCCTGCATGGCTTTCACCCGCATACGTAAAGTGGTGTTCTCCTTCTGCAGCATGGCATTCTCCTGGTACAGGTCACTGTAGCCTTCAGAGCCATCTTCTCCAATAACACGCTTACCCTTCAGAGTGGGGAGAAAACAGTGGGAAAGAGTGAAGTTAACAAAAAGCTGTCAGCTGAGTCTTCTGTGAGAGTAGCAGTTATAGGGCAACACCTTATCTTATTCTGGTACTGAGATATTTCTGATTATACATGTTGAGATAAAGTGCCTTTCATATCCTTCTGAGCAAATAATAGAAGTAGCAGATAGTATGTATTTCTCTGTATTTTTAGTTTTTGATTGTGCAGTCTGCATAGGTTATAAAGATATTGATACACAATAACATTAAAACATTAAACTACAACAATAAGAAATAAATCTGTATATACATGATGCCAGCACTAGAAAAGCTGGATAATGGTATAACTCTAAAAAGACTTTCATTTGCTGTCTTTTTAAACAGATAGTATGGCAGATCTGGCAAATTTACATTAGGAGGACAGACATTGCAAAGCTGCCTCAAATCAAAACATTTCTGTTTTGAAGTGTTATCTTGATGTGAAAAAGTGAGGTGCTCCACATTAAACCTCTAATCAAAAGTGATGGGCTATTCTGCTTTGACAGAACTGTCTTTGGTGCATGAATATGTGCAGAGAAGATTGAAGGCCAGTGAAGTAGGCAAGGTGATACAACATAGCAGCAGTGAGGCTTCATTTCACTCTTTGGAGCTAGATCAAAATAGTACTTTATTATTTGAACCTCATCAAAGCACTAACACTTCATAAAGTCCACTCCTTACTTACAGGGCAGAGCAGAGCTGATAACAATACCTTCATTGTTGCAGTTCATTTGAAACACAACATATTCAGCAACCTAATTCACAAACAACACAAAGCCATAACATGATCTGGTTTGGGTTTAGCATGATTCGTTGACAAAAAAGACTTGATCTTTTTTTTTAAAAAAGAAAAAAAAGGTTAAAAAAATCTTAGTTAACACAGTCAATGAGTTAGGTGGAATACATTAGTACACTTCTGAATGTTCACATATTTAGTAAAAATACAGAAGTAGCCTTTTAAGTTCCAAACTGCCATTTCCCCTCTTTCTTGCAAATTCATAACTCCAAGAAAGTATTTGGAGGGGGGGAAAATATTATTTAGCAGCTGAAAAATTCTGAATGTGCTTTTGGCTCTACTCTTATAAGCCACAGGATATTTTAACTACTCAACTTCAAAAGTTATCTTCCTTCTTAAACCATACTCTTGGCTTATCTATTTATACTAAGAGACAAGTGTACTCCAATTAGATCACATGTTGTTTCACTCCTCACAGTGCCAACCTTTCACTCTGAGACATCTTAAAAAAGGGGGATGGGGAAGAGAAATGAAGCCAACTCTTGCTATTTACTGGGTTCACTAGTTGCATGGTAGATCACATAAATACATCCATTTTGAAGACAGAAGGTCAAAAACATGTCTGACTGTCCATATGTAATGATTTAGTTGCAGAAGAGAAATTGCTAAAAAGAAAAAGAGAGTTCATAGAAAAAATTGATTTCTTATGAAGCAGGATTTAAGAGGGTTTATTTAAAACCCTTTGAGTCAAAGACTCAGAGGCATATTGAAATCACCAGAGATATTTCTAGTACTAGCTGTTTGTGGTTTGATTGAGGAATGAACACTAATTTAGCAGTCACAATCAGTTGCTCATGACTACTACATACTGCCTTATATTCCATAAGTTCCATCTGGAGACGAGCAATTTCAGCTCTCAAGGCACTGATCTGTTGGCTGGTCTTGTCCTGATTCACCACCACTTTGTTCTTGATGTTGCGAGCACGATTGGCATATTTAAGGGTATTCAGGGTCTCCATAAAATCTCGATCTGAAGGACTCACACAAGCAATCATTACAGTTTGGCTATAAAAAAGGAGAATAGAAGGAATTAAAAAAACTTCTCTGTTATACCACCTATACCCTAATGAGAATAACAAAACAGTGGTCAAGGCATTCTTAATATTGGCTTCTTCTTTCAAATATGTTCATTCACATGGTTCTTCTGGACCATCAGCTAATTATTAAATTATCTGCTCAATAATGAATAGAAAGCAGGGGATTTCAGATCCAAACAGGTATGTCTAGATTAATAATGAGCATAAAGAAGAGAGAGAGAGGTGTTAAGATAGGCAAGAAAAGTGAGTGGGGCAAGGTTAGACAAAATTACAAGAAAATTTAGATAAAAGCCATCTTAGGTATATTATATCACCATCTTCACTACAGAAGCTAATAATACACGCAAAAAAATTAAGCTTGTGATGTATTTAAAAATTCATTCCTTCAAATACTTCTGGTGGCTTTGCCTTGATCATTAAGCACATTTGAGGCTATACATGGCAGTCTTTTTATCTGAAATCCTCAATGCTAGAAACCCCGTATAAATGCTTAGATAAACTTCTGGCATCTCTTCCCATTTACCTATTTCCACCAAGTGAATCTTGGAGAAGCCGGGTTAACTTTGAATCTCGGTACGGCACATGCAAGGCTTTCTTGCTCTGATCCCCAAGGGCGCTGATGACATTTCCTAATGCTAGCTGTCAGAGAAACAGACAAGTCAGTAATAAAATTGCCTTCTTTTCCTATTGCCTTTATTTTGGAACTGTTACTCCATAAATTCTGCTCAACTAAGTCATCAGAGCTCCAGACTATTTTTCCTCTTCCATTCCCTGCTTATTTCATAATAACACACATTGGTTGGGAAGTAGATTCCCTTTGCTTAAAGGAAAATCAGACTGATAAACGCTGTATTTTTTTCATTGCAGTAGTATATGAATTTTCTTATTAAAAGCCAGGCAAACCATCACTGGACTTCACCTGCCTGGGCAATTTTTGTCCAGTTTCCCACCTACCCTTTCTAGGGAAGGTGGTAGAAAAGATGGTTGCATAGCCCTGGAGGAAATGGATTATCTGGACCTCTTTCAGTCTGAGTTCAGGCCCATTATGAGACAGAGAAAGCAGTGGTCGCACTTGTTGATGACCTCTGGAGAGAGCGGAATAGAGACATCCTTGCTCACCTTAAACCTCTAAGCAACTGTCAGTACCCTTGACCATTGTAATCTTTTAGATCAGCTGCAGGATCAGGGGCTGGGCTGTACAGTCCTGCGCTGGATTGGCTCCTTTCTCCAAGGCCAGTCCCAGTCAGTGTGAGAGGTCCAATCCATGGCTACTCCTTTGTGGCATGCCACAGGGCTCAGTACTTTCTCCCCTCTCTTTTAACATCTACATGAAGCCACTGGGAGGGATCATCCATCACCGTGGGATGAGATATCATCAGTATGCTGATGATACTCAAATGTACATCTCCATCCCTAGTGATCCAAGCATTGCTGCCACTGCCCTCTCTTGTGCCTGAAGTCTGGGAGGGTCTGGATGGGGACAATAGATTTCAGTTGAACCCTGGCAAGACTGGATGGCTTTAAATGTCTGTGGCTTCAGGAAACAGGACTTTTAACTTCTTTAACTCTGGATGGGGTAGCACTGCCCTAGTCAGACCCAGTATGCAACTTGGGGGTTCTCCTAGACTCTTGACTCCTGCTCAAAGAACAGGGGCAGTCACAGCTAGGAGAATCTTCATATATCTTTGCATTGTGTACCACTGCATCCTTTCATGGACCGGGAGTCCCTGCACTCAATCACTCATGCCCTAGTCATCTCACCTACTACAATGTGCCCTACATGGAGCTATCTTTGAAGAGCATTTGGAAGCTATAGGTGGCACAGAGTGCCACTGCACAGACAGTTCTTGGGGCCCTCAGAATGGCTGATGTGACACCACTGCTCTACGAGCTGCACCGGCTACCAGTTTGCTTCCAGATGCAATTCAAAGTGTTGGTTCATATCTTTAAAGCCTTTCAATGCATGGGTCCAGGTTACCTAAGGAACCACACCACCAGGGCCAGCAGTGAAGGTATGCATCAATCAAGAAATTCCAATTGGTGGGGTCCAGGATAACAGCCTTTTCTGCCATGGCTCCTGTCCTGCAGAAAGAACATTGTGTCCCCTGAGGTGAGGTCCGCACCCACCATTTTAGTCTTCTGAAAGGGCCTAAAGACCTGGCTCTGCCAAATGACTTGGGCCCTGATGAAGTTATTTCATCATGAAGATGGCTAGCAGATTAAGCTATTTGCACCTCCCCATCATATTCCTTGCTCCCCTCCTTTCCATTTAGTTATTTTTTAAATTAATTTTTAATTTTACTATTTATTGTTTTAACATATTCTTTGCATTGTAAGCTGTCAAGAGTTGTTTTTGAATTTGGTGACTTATAAATTTGATAAACAAGACATGGAGCACTACTACTTTGGCTACTAATCCTTCTTGTCTCTTATGTGCCATTTCCCTTTCCCGATTTATTTCATTACTTTCTAAGATATATCACCTCTTTTACAGTATGTGAAACGGCCATGGACAGAATACTGCTTGATGCTATATATACACTACAAAGAATCTGCAAAATGTGTATTAAATTATGCATGTTTCCAAAAGTCAATGTCACATTCATATTTTATATTTTAGATATATCCTGCAGTTATGTTAGGTATAGATCTAACATGAAAGAGAAATTCATGAAGCAGTCCTTTAACTAAATGTCAAAGCTGCTGAATGTCTATGAATATTCTCATAAATCCAGGACATGATAAGTAGTAGACATTTCAAAAATTTGCAAAGTTTCTTAAAAAGGCAACTGGACAAGATGTTACTGGAGATGTTTTTCCTTCTATCCGGAAGGCTGTTTCAATCCATCTAAAAATTAAAAAGAATGGTAAGGAAATATGTACATTTCTAAAAAGGGGGGTGGGGAAAGATGAGAAAACATATTGATGTGCTGAAAGGCAATCAAACTTTATTACCCAACATCATTCTCCTTATTTTGCTATGTGAAAACTCTGTTGTTTCCTGCATCCTTTCCCCCAACCCCCCCTCCTGTTAGAAACTTAACACCCTGTTTAAACTGGCTGTGTTTTCTCATCTTTGCTATGTTTTCTCATCTTTGCCACCCCCTCTTTTAGAAATGTACATACTTCCTGAACAGTCTTTTTCATTTTTAGATGGATTGAAAAAGCCTTCTGGAGAGAAGGAAATAGAAGGTGAATTACATCTTATAATTAAAGTCCAGTTGCCTTTTTAAGAAACTTTGCAAATTTTTGCTATTTTTACTACTAATCAAAGCTGTTGACTGATAACAGAAATATAATCTAACTTCCATATTTTCCAAAACACCAAATTATTATTTTGCAGCTGTTCTGGCAAATGAAACTCTGCCCTCCAGAAACAATACGTTTCATATAGACAATCCCCTTTCATGAAATCTGCATGCTACAGTCAGTTCTTCGTCAGCATGGCCAAACTCATATTTGTGAAAACATTAAACTATTGAGGGCACTTCCATATGAAAACTTTACACCACTCCTAGACTGACTCCAGGCCTGCACAATCATGTACCATAGTCTTATTTGAGCAGCGCACTATCTTCTAGCTCCTCTACAGTACAAAAGGAATTACTACAATATTAGTTTTATGCCATAGACTTCAGGGCTTAGGAGTGCGCAATCATCTGCTGGGAGCAACTCTCATCTCACCCTACCTCTCTGACTCTTCCCCTCCATATAGCCAATGACTCAAAATCATTCCTCAGTATTTCAGAGATTGAGCGAATGGGCTGCTTTGCTTTTTGTCCTCCAAGTTCCTGGTTGTTTTTTTAAATCACTCAGCATGAAATAAAAATGAGGAGCAAAGTTCTGGCTGAACATTTTTGCACTAACCTTTTACCCACTGGACACAGCACTAGTGAGCATTTCTAGTATTCATTTGTTGAGATGATTGCAAAGAGGACTCTTTTTAAAATGACCATGAGAGTCTGGAAAGCAAAGTTGGTGGTTGTACAAGAATGCCCTGAATCATAAGACACTGGACTAAATACTATGGGGCCTATCTTCTCCACATCCAGCACCACCCATTTATTGTTTATATCCCACCATTCCATCCAAACAAGAATGCTCAAGGCTGCAAACATCACAGTTCACCAACAAAATTTAATCAACAGAAAATAATGACTGCATTCTTAAAACATAATTAAACTATAACTAGAAATACTACATTCAGTCTTAAAACTAATCCACCATACCAAACCACAATTGATAGAGATCCCTTCTTTAGCTCTCTCGCCTGTGGCCCCAGTTCGTTTCAATCTCTCTGAGCCAGCCAGATCAACAAAGTGGAATTTGGCTGTTCGTGTCTCATATTCACTGGTAGGCTGGGATCCATCCAGGAGACTACTTGTTTCTCCATTCACCTGTAGTAAGAACAAGTCATAGCATCAGGTTTCAAGGTATAATTTGCTAGCACCTGGCACCAAATGAAATATCAACCATGATTATTTTGCCACAAAATAAAGATACGCCCACAAAACTAAGACCAAGTTTCCTCTTCTGTGATAATGAGACTGATTCAAGCTCCCAAGTTTCCATTCACCACTTCCATCTAAAGTTCTTGCTGTGTCTCTAATTCCTGCACTACATCTCTGCCACCAAAAATTCTACCCTTTCCATTTGAAGACAGAAAGGGAAGGGATTTGATCTCTTCTGATCTTTGCTTCCCTCCGTTCATGTCCTTACCAAGTGTACAGGAGAGCAGACACGCATTTGGCAAAGGTATATTGTGAAGATAGCGTGGGAGCGGGAACTTTGGACATTCATCTGGGTACTGGCTGTGGTTCGGGAGAGAGCTCCCTGTTTCAGGCACTGGATCAGCTTCAATGAGAAAGAGATTATATTTTCAGTCCAAGTGCAAGACCCCCTCCCCACACATACATAAAAATGTAAAAGAAAAGTAGTACAGTATTTCTCCATCTTCTTAAATAAGTAGCCATACTAATAAAATAGTATATTTTATTAACACTTGCAAAAATCTTCTCTTGCTTGCCAGGAGACAATAATAATGCAAGGTGAATTAGATGCTACATGCAGTTAAATCTTTCTCTCAGCTAAAAGGAGTGTCCAAGTGAAGAGTGGTTAGAAGAAAGTGTTGAAAGCACTGTTTAACCCTTTCATTTCTGCTGTTCTGCTCTTGGATACTCACCTGAATCAGCTTCTTTCCGAACAGAAGAGTTATACATTTTTTTCACAGGAGAATGTGCTTGTTAATTTATTAAATGGTTGGTTTATTTATTTCAACAAAATAACATAACAGTACAAATCTGGTGAACCAAGATTTATCAAGATATTTGACTTGAAAGATTTCTTGAAGAACTTCATTTCTTTTGTTAGTACATAATCCTAGCAGTAGTGCTCCCATTATTTATGTTAATAAATGTATATAAAACTATTGTGTTCAGTCCAAATCTTATTATATAAAGTTACTATTATTTAATAAAAATTCTTAAGACAGAGATGTGGCTTGTCTAATAAGTTATGTAATAAAGCCTGATAAATTCAGATGATGGATCAAACTGCTTTTCAAATGTGGGACAAGGAAGAATGGAAAAGAGAGAGTTTCTTTCAAGGGCTGAAGTATATCGGAGGTATCTTTCATGGTCCTCAGCAACCCTGAGATTAAGGACTCAGCAAATGAAAAGAAAGGTGATTGCAGTATTTAAGGACCTGGAATAAAGATAAAGATTTTCTGCAGAAAATTTTCTGCATTTCCCCACTTAAAACAATTTCTTCCAGAAGACTAATTTCTTTACATTTCTGTAATAATCAATAACCAAATGAAGATGGTAGATGGCCATTCAATTTCATTTTATTTCTATGATGAAACAAAGATCTAAATATCCTGACAATATACATTGAAAACTTTGATTAAATGAACAACACGATTCCTAAAGATTTAAAATCTTAAGATTATAACAACATAAATTATTTATCATTGGGTGAATTTATTAAGTGTTAAATTGGATGGTAAAGGCTAGATTTAAAAAGGTATAGAGAAGCAGAACTTTTATGTCACCTTGTACATACACAGTAAGAGCACATTTTAAACTGCTAATTCCTTAACAATGGACAAAAATGCTGGAAAATTGAGATTCGAAACATACAAATTTACACATATAACTGAGCTGCTTTAAAATTGCTGTTTTTTTAGTATTTATTATCTCTTAAGAGTGATGTACTTTTGATTGGAAATATTAGGAAATGCCATGCAAGGGTCTAAAACAAATCTGAAACTCCTAGCAATTCAGTATGCTGAAAAAGATCCTAGACCAAGAGAATTATTGCTGTTTGAATGTGTACATAAGGAAGCATCTGTACGTATACATTCATAGTGACAGTTTTTCTCATCCTAATGCTTTTTAGGCGTGTTAGATTTTCCCATATAACATGGGAACAGAAATCTAATAAAATAATAGTGCACCAGGCTGGCAAAGACTGCAGTTCAGTGTAACAGCTGTTCAGTGTCTTTTAGAAAAACGATACTCAAGAACAGGAATTTGGCTTTGTTAATACAATTTTGACTATGGAAATAATATTTGGCATGATTTTACTCATTTTATGCTTCCTATGCATTTTGTAAGTTCTTAAGAGACTTTGAATAATGGTGTAGATTTTTGCCTTAATATTGGGAAACCATTTCCTTGTTTGTTTTATATTTACCACAAAGATATATAGATGATTCTTCACATAAATTCCCAGGATAGGAATGTATGTTTAAGTAATGAAATAAAACAATTTCCCAGCTGCTGCTCTATCTATAAGAGGGAAGATTTATGGGACCTCTATCTTTTAACTAAAGAGGAAAAAAGTTTAAGCAGTCCCTTTCCAATCCCACTCTCTTCAGTCCCTATTTTAGCTTCCAAGGCTTGTTATTCTTGTAAAAGTAAGAAATACTTCTAACCAATCAACATATACACGGTATCAGCTAGATTCTAGTTGTTAGAACATAATAAGGATTACAAATGGAAGAAAAGCTAAAGATGATATTTCACAATCTGAAAAGAAAATGAAGATTTTTTGTAGTTGAAAAATGGCTTCAGTTATGGACACCATCCAAATAATGCATGCCAATTAGACTTTGCTGGATAGAATGTTAACAACTCTAGTGAAATCATAATGCAATCAATCTGAAGTTGGTTCAACACAGTTGAAGAATTTTAATCTCAAAATCCCATACATAGTCAAAATTAGTTACTGCAATTAAGTAAACTTTAGTTTTCATCACTTTGCTGTAGTAGCAGGAAAATGGAATTTGCAACCCCAGTCTTTAGGTGAAACTGAGTAAGCAGTAACACCTTGTGTTGACTTGAAAGATCATCTTGGTTAGATGGGTGAGAAACTACCAGGGAATACCAGGATTGTAGGCTAGACAGGGAAGTTGAAAAATGTATCATGGAGGAGTTATGAGTGCTGAAGAGGATAAAAAGATGCTTGGAGAGCCACTGGCGGAAGACAAGGGAAGAATCTGACTGAACATGAGCGAGAGCCGCTATCAAAGCCAACTTTGTGGCGATAAGGGCAGCAAAACATAATTATTTCTCCACCCTTACTGCATCTACAGAGTATTGTCCTTCGGTCCTGTTTAGAGTCACCTGATCCTTTCTTGGAAGGGGGGATTCAGGAGGTGTTCTGGAGAGCTGTGTAGAGGAATTTGTGGAACAAATGGCAGATAAAGTTGCTTGAATTTAATCCCAGTTGGAAGCCATGCGTGAGGCAAGTCCACTTTAGATGCCAAGGGAGGAGTCTTGCCCTGTTATCTGTGAACAATTTGCCCCTGTTGCCCCTGATGACAGGATCCTGGATGCTGTCAGTGTGGCCACTTGTCAATTAGATCTGTGTCCCTCCTGGTTGGTGAAAGCTGCCAGGACGATGACTAACAGGTGGGTCCATGAAGTGATAAACTCTTCACTGCGAGAGGGGATATTTCCAGGACCTTTTAAGGAGGCCTTGGTCTATCCCCTCCTAAAAAAAACATTGTTGGATTCCACATGTCTGGACAATTGTCACCCAGTCTCCCACCAGCCCTTTTTTAGGGAAAGTGGTTGAGAAGGTGGTTGCATAACAGCTACAGAGAATCCTGGAGGAAGAGAATTATCTGGACCCATTTTAGTCTGGGTTTAGGCCCAGTTATGGGACAGAGACAGCATTGGTTGCATTTGTTGATGATTTCTGGAGAGAGTGAGATAGGGTAGTGCATCCATCCTAGCTCTCCTAGATCTCTTGATTGCTTTCGATACCATCAACCATGGTATCCTTTTGGGTCAGTTACAGGGGCTGGGTGGTGCAGTTTTGTGCTGGTTTGGCTCCTTTCTCCAAGGCTGGTCCCAATCAGTGTTAATAGAGAGTGAGAGGTCCAGTCCTTGGCCACTACATGGGGCTACTCTTGAAGAGCATCCGGACACTACAGCTGGTCCAGAATGAAACTGCATGGATGATTTTAGGGCCCAGAAAACAGCCCCCATAACACCTTTATTCCATGAGCTACACTGACTGCCAGTTTGTTCTGGGTGCAATTCAAGGTGTTGGTTTTGACCTTTAAAACCCTTTATGAGATGGGACCAGGATATCTGAGGAACCATCTCTCCCCAATGGCGATGACCCACCCCACCAGATCTGGCAGAAGAGGCCTCCTTTGAATCCCGTCAGCCAAGTAATTTTGTTTGGCAGGGTCAAGATGAAGAGCGTTTTTCTGCTGTAGCTCCTGCTCTGTGGAACATCTTACCCACAGAAGTGAGGTCTGTGCCCACTCTTACAACCTTCCAGAAGGGCCTTAAGCCCTGGCTCTGCCAGCAGGCTTTGGGGTCCAAAGCAGATACAACATCTTGGAGACAGCTAGTGGCTTCGCATTGTCCTTCTTCCCCATTTATATGTTTTTGCTCCTACCCTCTCTGTCCAGATACTTTTTAATTTTAGTGTTTTTTGAATTATTTTTATTTATTGCATTTTATGTTTTTATTGTGAACTGCCGAGAGTCTTTTTTGAGTTTGGCAGCATATAAATTTAATAAACAAGTAAAATAATAAATAAATGAGAAGAAAGTTAATGGCAAATCATTTTCATACTATCATTCAGAAAACTGTCCACGAAACCACCAGATGTCCAGCTTGACTTGAAGAAGAGTTCACCTTTACCTGCTTTATAGCTAAAGTGAAGAGAATGTAATGAACTTGGAATCAGAAAATAACAGCTGTTCCTAGTTCAGTAAGATGAAACAGGAATATGACACTATGTACCACAAAGTAATCACTTACCTCATCTTGAGAGCTAATGAGACGTGATGTGACACCTGTGGTATAAATACCACCACTGGCATCTTCATGGATTTTGATGTTTGATTTTCGGTGGCGGTACTCAGGGTCTCTTGTGCTATCAAAAAGATCCAGGATCTCCTCATTATATAGCTGAACAACAAAACAGAAAAACAAATTACTATGGAATTTATTGTTTTGCTTCTTAAACTATTCCTCAACAAACAAAAATGAGTAAAAAAAAAAGACTCCTGGATAGGAGTTGAAACATTTTCTGGTTATATCTAATAATAAAAGTCCAGTT
>JANHZU010002894.1:0-12521 GCA_032468055.1 Acrochordus granulatus
TATTAAATACTAAGAAAGTTATGCCTGACATAGAAAATAGAATAAACAATTATGCATAAATGGGGAAATCTAGAAGAAGTAATTGATTTTGTGTCCCTTGGTAAAATGTTTACTTACACAGATAAGAAAAATGGATGAGGAAGTTTCAGATGTGCAATTATTTGCAGAAAGGTAATGGAGAACATGTGGTCTGTTGTGAAGAATGAGTGTTTGTTGAAAAAAGTAAATACTTTACATGTTTCTGCTCCCTTTATGATGTGGGGGACAGAAAGGTCTGGTATGTTGTAGTCCATGGGGTCACCAGTGGTCAGACATAACTTAGTGACTGAACAATCAGAAGAAACAGAAAGCTAAATTGGATTTAATGGAAATTGGAAACTTAAGAACAGTTCATTGTAAAAGAGGATGTAGCTTTAGCTTTCTGTTTCTTAAGACTGAATGAGTACAAAAGAATGTGGTTATAACAAAAAAGTTAGTCAACCATACTAAAGAAGTATACTTAAGTGGTTTGATCATACTGAAATAGTGAATGAGCATCAAATCTCAAAGCTAATATTGGGTCAAAGGAGTGAATTGGTCAAATGGACAGGAAAGAATGAGAAAGCCCTACAGATAGTCCTCGTTCATTGACCGTTCATAGTTTCAAGAGTGTTGAATGAGGGGACTTACAACTGTTCCTAGTTTCAGACATTGCAGTGTCCCCACAATCACATGATCATATTTTTGGCACTTGGCAACCAGCTCTCAATTACAATGGCTTTAGCATCCTTGGCCATGTGATGGACCATTTGCAAACTTCATTGCTGGCTTCTAACAAGTAACATGAAGGGGGAAGCCAAAGAAAGTCACAAATGATGAACATACAACTGCGGGATGCTGCAACTATGCAGGATTCACCTAATTATGGTGACTGGGACAGCTACAACTGCTATTGTAATTCAGTATGGTCATGTGATGTTGCACTTTACAACTGCATTGCTTAGTAACAGAGTTGCTGGTCCCAATCTCTTTGTTAAGGGAGGACTACCTTTAATTAAAACAGAGATGAGATCTTCCTAAAGAAAGAGAAGAGAAGTTTAAAGAAGAAAAGTAGTCTATGGAATGGTATATGGACATGATGGAAGCAAAGATAATTTGCAATTATAGGAAGATGTGAATCAGTGTCATGAATTAAAACATGTAATGTATTCTTTTCTTTTCTTGTGTCTCTTTGATTCAGATAGGACTGTGAGAAAGCTAGGCAAGAAGAAAGAATCAATTCTGCATTTTTGGTGATTAATTTCAGGCTTCTTTCATGGAGCTGAGGAACATTTAACAGTGTTTTTAATTGAAGAAGTCATTAAGAGTGGACCCATTGAGAATTAGTAAGCTCTCTCTTTAGAGAGAGAGAAAATCCTTTAGAAAAAAAAAACATTTCATCCATTTCTGAGGGTTCTCTTCCAACTTGTCTCTGCATGCAAATAGGGGTATTGTAACACACACATAGGCACTGTCTCAGACACACACACAAATACACACACAGACACAGACACTTCATTCCCATGAAAATTGTGCCCTAGCTTCAAACCTGGCTGTAACTTGCTCGGAAATGTAATTACACAAGCATGCAAGCGTGTATACTCACATGCATACATACATGTATAGATGTGCTTACACAGACACACACATTCTAGAAAATGAAAGGATTGTACTTCTGAAAAGGGGAAAGCAAACTTTGCTCTCAGCAAAAAGTTACATTATCAAATAGTCTGATTCAGTGCAATCAACAAGAAATTAGGTGAATGTAAAACTAACATTAAAGAATGCAATGTTAAAGCAACTGGCTATAAGGTACCATCTCAGTAGTATTCATGTGTTGCCAGCGAAAAATCTGACAAAAAATATTATGAAAGCACCATAATTATCATTGTTCTATTATTGGATAAATTGATATTCCAAATGGAACAATTTTTAACTTCATCAGCATCTCTGATTTTGGACTATGCTTGTGGTTTAGAGGTTCTTTAATGTTAAGTTTATCATTTTGTCATTGGTGTCTTTTTATTTATCTTATTTTCTCCCTGATCTTGTTATCTCAATATCTCAATTACGTTTCATAATGATTGGATAAATCTATTCCTGGGGAGCATGTTGATGAAGAAGGGTTTTCCTTCTATTCCCTCTTCTGTCTCTCCTTTTGGCCACTTTGCATGCTCATCATGTGTTTTAATTCTTTTCATTTCCAATTGACTCGTTTGATGTATTGTTCTATTTCCTGCTGAGTTTCCAAAGGTCTTCCCCTCATCAAGTCCTTATTAACTTCTTTGTTTTAGAGAAGGTCATCCACACAAATGGAATCCAGAATATGGGTAAATATTACACTTTTCTCTATAACAGGCACTTGTTTATCAGTGGTTGATTTTTGGTTGAGTCCCTGAATCATTTTGTACATTTCATAATCTTAAACTTGCAAAAAAGTTCGAGGACAGTATCAATTTAGATTGGTAGACAGTGGTACAATATATGGATCATTATGGCTACATGAATTCAAGATATCCTCTTACCAAATTAATTAAATTTTCTATATGGGCACGAGATTCTAAACCATTGACTAATCAAATTGTCTGATTTCTTACAACATACTTAGTGGAATATTTTAGAGATAGTGACCAAAAATGGGGGCTTAGAAAAGATTTAACTGGGATTCAAGATGTTGATTTGGCTCCTGGAATATTCCTATTAAAAGCTACAGCAGAACAGACTTCTGGATTACAGATTTACTTTTTCTTGGAGGTGACCAACTTCAGATTCTCTTGATCCTAGGTATATAGTGATTGGTTGTACTTTCACAGAAGTTCTGAAAGGACATTGACATGGTTGCTCTTTATGTTGACTCCAACATTATCTATCTATCTATCTATCTATCTATCTATCTATCTATCTATCTATCTATCATTTATCTATCTACCTACCTACCTACCTACCTACCAACCTACCAACCTACCTACCTACTTACCAACCTACCTATCTACCTACCTACCTACCAACCAACCAACCAACCAACCAACCAACCAGCCATATTATTTCAAATAAATAATATGAGATGAGATTTAATTACCGTTTTTTTATTTTTATTTATTTATTTTATTTACAATCACAATCCCCCTCAGCTGGCCGGCGATGTTCACATCTGGGGTATCCTCCTGATCTGCCCCCGGGATAGGCGTGTTCAATGCTGCTCCCAGCCACTGATTTTCCCTCCCAAAGGAGGCACCCATTGATCTAATAGCATTTTTATGTGGTTTCGAACTGCTGGGTGGGTAGGAGCTAGAGGTGAGTGATGGGAACTCACTCCATCATGCGGAGTTGGGGGTCGAACCAGAGTGCTGGCCATCTCTGGCCAGCACAACTGGTGTACTAAGCCCCTGCGCCATCGCACCTCCTTATTATTGTCTACATTACTTTTTCAAAGTATATTCTGTCTTGCCTACTCTATGGCTCTTCCTTCACAGCTGAATCTTGGCAATAAAATGAATTTTTAGTTTAATGAAACTTGTTGCCTACAGGGCCAAAGACAAGACAGTTGAACATGTGAACTGTTTCAACTTGGTTTTCATGATGAAAACTTCTTAATTTCACAACATGTGGATAGACTCAACCATAGTTTCAAATGGGAAGCTGTAAACATCCTAGACCAAATTAAATCCAAAAACTCTAGGGAATTCCTGGAAGTTTGGCAATGACAAATCGGTTATCACTAGATACCTAGAGATAAACCACATTTATACACCATTCAAAAGAGACAATAAAAAAGCTAAGAAAGAAACAGAAAGACTAGAGCACATTATTTCCAACAACCAATACCCAGATAAGCTGGGATTAACACTAGCCAAACAGTCAAGCAGATATCAGTACCCTTATCAAGGAATTTTCAAGGAGAAAGCCATGCCCCCACCAATACTGGCAGAGAATACTAGTGTATAAACAGGGAACAAGCCTCACACTCGTCAGCACTTATTATGTTAACTAGTCAGGTAAGAAGACATCTGCAAACAAATAGCTAAGCTCGCAGCAACAAGAATTCCATGATTCATTGTAATTGCAATAAACAATTCTCATGTGCAAAAATAATGCAGATATGATTGTCAGGATGTCACTAGTCATATGGACAATGGTAGTTCTGTGGGGTTCCATTGACTCATGAAGCTTACAGTATGAACTTAGACAGATTAATCTATCTTGGTCCTGCCTAATCACTTTACAAGGCTGTTGTATCAATAAAAAAGTTGAAGTATTATAGATAAAGAAAAAATGTTCAGGGATGATAAATAGAAATCTATTTTAACTGCCACTAAACAGACTTGCAGACAAAATGTTTATATGAGAAGCATGTCCAAATACAGGAAATGTAATTTATGACACAAGAATATGTGTAAAGACTGAGTTATACACACCTCCAGACTTCTGCACAAAATAATGTAAGAATTTGTTTTATGAGAATGATACATCCAATTCCATATGTGTTCAGAAACACACCTATGAAGATTTATAGATGCCAAAAACTACTTCATTATAGTGTGCTCATATGTCATCACAAGAGGAGTAAAAACATCTAAGGGCTTTCTGAAAAGCACTTGTGTTTGATTGTTTAGAAAGTTGTAGCATTCCTGCTCTTTCATTTATCAGATCTCCCTTGCCTTTACTTACCTTCACTCTCAGGTGCCCTCAATTTTGTAATAGGATTCAGTTCACTTCTGTTTGGATGAGAGCATCAGGAAAGCAACAGGCTATCTAAGCAGTGTTTGAGTTTGTGCCATTTCAGGTCAGGAGGACCTCTTCATTGTCACTCATGCCCTTGTGACTCTCAACTGGATTATTGCAATACAGTCTACATGGGGGGTGCCCCTGAATAGCATTTGTAAGCTTCAATGGTGCAGAATGCAGTAACATAGGTAGTAAATTGTGCTGGTTATATTGCACATGCAATACTACTAATCTATGAGTTGCATTGGTTGCCAGTATGCCAGGGGCAATTCAAGATACAGTACTAGTTATCACCTTTTAAGCCCTTCATGGCTTGGAGCTGGTTTATTTGAGGGACCATCTTTCCCCAGTTGTTTCTACCTAACCAATCCAATCAGGCAGAATGGGCATGTTCCACATCCTCTTGGCTAAGGAATGCCAGTTGGCATGGCCTAGAAGACATACCTTTTCTGCTATACTACTCACACTGGGGAGTATTCTCTCTCTGGACATTAGAATAGCCCCAACCCTGCTGGACTTTCATAAGGCCCTAAAGATCTGGTTATGTGCCTAGGCCTGGCACCCCAAATGTGTTCCTGGATCCACTTCTTGGTTGGGCTAGTAACTGGGTTTGATGTTTCTCAGTTCCTTGGTATTTAAACTTTAGTAATGTTTGTAATTGCTTTTATTTGAATACTGCTTACCCCCCAGAGTCATTTGGTGAAACAGACAGCCATAGTAAACAAACAAACAAACAAATGAGAAGGGAGGAGTAGGAAGAACTGGGGAAAAATTCCACCCAACTATCAAAAATCCAAGAAAACAATGATGACCATTTGGGTTTTTCCTAAGTGAATACCATGCAGCAGATGGCAACTTTTAGCTGGCTTTGGCTGAACTCGAACAAAGCTGGGCAGGGTATGCCTGATTAAAACTGGATAGGAAATGTTTAGGAAATCCCAAGATTACTGTCTCCATTGAGAAGTAAAATAAAGCACCAGAAGAACTTAAAAAAGGTAGTTGTGAATCACATTTGTACTTTTACCAATAAAAGTGCATGGCATGCCCATATATACAAGAGAGCTTAAGTTCAGCTGGAGAGAATCTTTATCTTTTTATTAATGCTATCTAGTTATCTTTCATCAAACATATTTGCTCCATAGATGTCTATTTTAAATTGCTTGCTTCTTCCAGAAAATTGAAGCCAGTGGATATTCTGTACTGCTGTAGTTATAAACTGCAAAGCTCTTTTTATATTCAGGATTTAGATAAAAGAACAGCAAGCTGACAGAACTACTTTCAAATGAAAAATGCATTGTAGTTCCGGAAAACTTCCAAATATTTCCTCTCCCATCCTCTTTCCCTGTTCCCCATATAGTCTGTCTTTGGTTTAAGGGCATAAGCTGGAATTTCACCTTGTTCTCATACCTTTTTTCCTCGTAGTCCAATTCTTCTGCAAAGGCTTCCTCTAGGCATTTCAAAATGTATCATGATTGTAGGATTATAAAACAGGCCTGCTTAATGCTGTTCACTTTGCGTTGCCATTATGGCTGCAAACTGATATTCCCAGCCAAATGGGTGATTATTTTATTAACCAGAAGGATTCATCAAATATTCTCAAAATTTCCCATTTCACCAAGCCACATACTACAATTAAATACTGCTGAACCCATAAGAATCAGTCTGGAACATCTATTTGACTGAAGGAGAAAAGCCAGCCATGGCACAAAAACGAAAGCAGGTAGAGAAATTCTGCTCAGAAAAAGAAGCAGATGAATCCCAGATGGATCCAAACAACCCACTGGAAAAAAAAAATTGATAAAGGAGCAGATAGATCCAAATGGATCCCAAAAGTCCATTGAACCCAGTTCATCCAAGTCCTTCAGTTACAAAACTAGTTAAAGACCTTCTTTTTCACTGTTAAGTTGCAGACAGAATTATTTTGTTACATCTTGGCCATAAAATGATAAGAAGTAGTGATGGAAGAGATTATTGACTTCCTTGCTACATGCAAACATTTCTCCATATTTTGTTTATGGTTCTTCTACCAGACAACAAGCATTCCTTAACACTAAAATGCTTTGAAAATTAAGAATATTACAAAAAGATATTATTTGTTAATTTAATATGCTACTATCTTCTTTATATCTCAGTCAATAATTGAAATTATCTGAATGTTTTAATATTTATTCAGCAAGCACGGATTAATTTTCTCTCCCTTAAACCCCAACTGCAAACGAATAGTAACCAACAACGGGAAACTGTCAACTCTTCTAACATTCGTTGCTCATGCAGTTGCAGTGGACAATATAAAGAACTATCTCAATAAAAACCAGACCAAAAAAGAAAAAAAAAGAACCAAAGAATGGGAGAATTTAACCATCATCATCTCTCTGAAAATACACAGGACACATTTTGCTTTGCTTCTTCTACATATAATTTCATGATTAATGTCACTAAGTTACCCCTTGTTCTTTTTTTCATTCATGCATACATTTGTCTCATGTTAAGCCTAATCAAATCCCCTTAATTCCAATGAGAGCCAGTGAAATTTCATGCTTAACAATCTCACTGAAAATCTGTGGGATTCTCGAGAAGCTCAGCATGGGCTCAGTTGGTTATTTATTAATTATCCCTGAACAATAGACGAAAGCTGTACCACAGTTCTCTAGGCTTAAATTTGTGGTACGAGTATGTGCATATGTGTGCATTTTTCCACTTACCCCCATTTTTCTTTGGACTGGCTGAAAGCAATCTTTGTTTCATTCAGGTGCTCCATTTCGGCAGGTGGGTTAGCTCTCTCACCTGGCCATAATAAAGAGGTCCCTCTCCCAGAAAGAAGATGAAAGCAATATGCAAAACAAACAGAGAAACCCAAGAGGAAAACTATACCCCTATAGACCAGGACTCATAGCAACAGACACAGAAAGACTATACTCTTGTTGGTTGTTAACTTTTTCCAGCCATGAAGCAGTAATTCCTTTGGAACGGCAATTCAGTGAATGTGATGCAACAGCACTTGGAAACGTTGCGTTCCTGTGGTTGCCAGCCCTTCTTCGCTGTTGCTGCCAATCTCATTTTGATAAAGCTGGTTCTTGGTTATCACTTGGGTGCTCACAAATGACAAGGACACTGATTGGGGGATGGGGGAACATGTCAAGGAGCTCTCATTTGTCTTTGGGGTTTCGGTCTTTGTGGAAATAAAAGAAGGAATGAAGAGGCAAACAAAAGAAAGAAAGTCAAAGATCTCTCTCTCTCTCTCAAAATAGAACATTATTTTTAACTAGTTACCTACTACATTTCTCGGAAACATAGCTGGAGAGTTTAAATAGCAAGCGGTCATGCAGGGACAGTTAGCGAGGAGTGCCATTGTTCACATTTGTCTGCATTTTGTGTTAGCAAAAGGATCTGCTTTCATAAAGAGCGTTTTTTTTGCCTCTCTCCTCTGGAGGGGATTTATGAAATGGTGTTCTAGGGGAGTCGCTGCAACTATTCTTGCTTCTGTGTTGTATGACATTGGCAATGCCTTTTAAGTTGTTTAGGCCTCTGTGTGTACATAGAGAAACATCTGCAGCACTGAAGTGTTTACTGCTGACATTTAAAAGATGGCTGGAAATCAAATGGCAAATTTATTTCCTTGTAAAAAAAAAAAACCCAATAACCGTACGTGCATTGGAATTCCCCAAAGAAACAAAGAACTGCAGAATTACATTTTTTTCTGATTTAATAGCAATAATGGTAATATGCCATTAATACTGTAGGAAGGATGTCCAGAGACTTCTAAGTTTATTGTTGTTTTATAAAGCAATGTAGTCCCCATTGCTAGGATAGACAGGACGGAGAAGACTGATGCACGTTTGGTCTTTTCTGGATATTATATCCTATGAACGTATCAAGTTCTACTACTTTCAGAATAAACTTTAACTTCTCGTGGCACTTCTAAGTGTTTTACTACAGAACGGACCAATTTTTTTTTGCTTTTATTTCATTTATTTTAGATTTGTCAGCGTTTATTCTTGTATATCACAACAAAAGTTTAAAAAACAGGCATCTGGATTGGATTTTTTAAGTAGAAGACGTTTCACCTTTAATCCAAAAGGCTTTCTCAGTGAGATGCAATTACCCTGGATGAATGAGTGTCTTCACAGACATGTTGTGTCTGAAATATCTTTACAGATCTCAGCTCAAGATACATATTATAGAAGAGAAATAGCAGGAAAAGACAAATGGTTGAAATACTGGTAAACAATGGAAAATCATCAATAATTTAAATCAAATCAAAAGAACAATTAATAGCAGAAATATAGTTGTCATTGGTTTCCCCATTTATTAGAAAGATTAAAAAGGGTTAAAAGGCTATGATACGAAGCAAAATAAGACAGAATTTGGAATACAATTGTGTACTGATGACGGACAAGAAATTACTAAAATGTGTGAATTTTGTTTAAATTTGAGACGAAGGAAAAACAGGTTAAACAATGTGTGATAAAGTAAAATTTTGGTTATAATATATAGATGGATCAATGGGAAAATATGTGGTTAAAGGGTTAACATTTTCAGACTTTTATGATTTATTCTATAAAATGATATCCCATTGATACATGATGCCAGAGAAATAATCTAGAATGTAAAAAATGCATTTCAAGTGTATGTTGAAAATGTGAACAATGTGAATGGGTATTTTATCTTGCTTGATGGACATGTATTGTTTATTTATTTAAAACATTTATACAGCCACCCATCTTTCAGACAACTCTGGGCAGTTCCCAATAAAATCATTTTAAAAACTGTAAAACAAACTCAAAACACAAAACATCAAAAAACAAAAGTCTGGTGCCAATGTATGCAAACATATCATTATCTAATGATAATGATATGTTTATCTCCCAGTATTATATGTTTATATGTTTATCTCCCAGTATTTGCGGGAAAAGCCAGGTCTTTAAGGTATTAAAAGAAGACTAAATTGGTAGAGGTCTATCAAATTTGAGGTAGGAAGATATTCCATAGGACAGGATCTGCCATGGAAAAGACACATTTCCTAGGTCCTAATAGATGACAATATTTGGGGGATGGAACCAGAATTAGGCCCACTCTATCTGATGTGATTGACAAGTAGATGTCCTTAGGGGAAGGTGGCCTTGGTAGACTGGTCTTGTGCCATATAGGACTTTAAAGGTGATGATCAACATCTTGAATTGCACCCCAGAAAGAAACTGGAAGCCAGTGCAGGTCATGCAACAGGGATGTTACATAGGCAAACCTACATACCCCCCATTACGGTGCACATTGCTATGGTTTGGACAAATTTCCAGGCGGCCTTCAAGGGTAGCCCCATTTAGAATGTATTGCAGTAATCCGAACAGATGACCAAGGCATGGGTAACTGCAAGCAAGGTCTCCAAGTCCAGAAAGAGGTGCAATTGGTTCATCAGACAAATCTGTGAAAAGTACACCCCCAGCCATGGTTGCCACCTGTTCCTCAAGCAGGAGCTGTGAGTCTAGGAGGACTTCCAAATTTTACACAGCTCAGTCCAAGCAAGTTCCACCCTGTCCAGAATCAAAGATAAAAAATCATCTGGTCCTGCCAAAAACCCATAGTGACTCCATCTTGCCAGGGATGAATTGAAGCAGTTTCTTTCCAACTAGATCCTTTCAGCTATCAGGCACTTGGCCAGCATTGCCGTTGCTTCACTTATCTGATTAGGGGTAAAGGTATATAATTGGGTATCATTAACATACTGATGATATGAAACTCATACTGACCTCCTAGCAATTTCATGTAGATATTGAAAAGAAGTGGCAAGAGGCATGAGTCCCAAGGCACACCACATTGTAGAAACCTAGGGCCTGACCTCTCCCTTCCTATCAACACCAACTGGCCATGAAGGAAGGAGAACTACGGTAAAAAACAAGTGCCTTCTACTTCCATCCCCAGAAGTTAGTCCAGAAGGATACCATTGTTGATGGTATTGAAAGCACTGAGAGGTCCAGAACTACTCCCATCCAGGCCCTCCAAAGGTCATTTGATAAGTGCAACCAATGCTGTTTTGGTTCTGTGCTCTGGCCTGAACTCAGATTGTATGCCAACCACTTCTCAACAACCTTCCCAAAAAAGGGAAGATTGGAGACTGGATGAAAATTGTCCAAAACTGTGGGGTCCAAGGATGGCCTCTTGAGAAGGAGGTGCACCACTACTCATTTCAGGGCAGCCAGTACTGCCCGCTTCTACACAGGCATTAAGTACTGCTTGGACCCAAAGACATGCCACCTCCTGGGAGGCCTTAACCGACCAGGAGCAGCATGGATCCAAAAAGCTAGTAGCTGAACTCACAGCTCCAAGGATCCTTTCCACTTTCTCAAAAGTAAATAGTTTGCACTCTTCCCTAATAAAACTCAGAGATGTTTCTGTCACCTCTAAGGAGTCTGCCCAGCCAGAATCCAATTTCGAGCAAAGTTGAGTGATTTATCTGACAGATGCTAAGAATATTCCTCACAGTGACACTGTAAGGGTTCCTCTGGTTCCATTTTACCCAAGGAGTTCTGGTTATCCAAAACAGGGCCTCAAGTCAGCTTTGTCACTCTTATTGCCACAAAGTAAAACCTAATAAAGATTAGCCTTTCTCTTTGTCTCTTATGTTGTTTCATCTTTCTGAGTCGCTTGGTGAACTATGGGGCTTTATGAGATAATCCGCACAGAGATAATCCACACAGGTGCAATTCAGTCCATGACACCCAACACTTGCTCATTTCAAGCTGCAATGAGTGCCTCTGCTGAACTGCGTAACAGAGTTTTGAGAAAAAACCCATCTTTAAAAACCCTCTAAAACTGAATTGGTTCCATCAAGTGCCCTGACGGGCCAATTGAAGAAGCTATGACTTCCTGTGAGGTGGGTAGATGTAGAGAACTCTAGCCACAAGAGAGAGAGGCCCAGGAAAGTGATGTTAATGTCCCCCAAATTCAGATCATGACACCACTACCCGAAGGCAGACAGGTATGTTGAGATATGTTGATCCTGAGTAAGTAGCGCCTTGAATATGTTGAGCCAGGTTCACGGCTTCCATGGTGCCCAGGAACTCCTGTGCTACAGGATGTAAAAAAGCTTTAAAAACTTTAGATTCAACTGATACTTTGATACAGAGGATTTTAAAGGCTAATATTCAATTGAAGCCAGGACTTTTTTAGTTAGAATAAGCCTTGGAAGATTATTTCAATATATGAATACTGCAACTAGTTTATTGTAGTACATGCAGAGGTGGAAAGACTCAAAATCACTCACATGGAGGAATGATTGGTAAAATTGACAGATCTTGCTGATATGGATAAACTAAATTATATGATTAGAGAAAAGACAGTATCTACATTTTTTGTAGAAAAATGTACATTTTTCTATAAATACATTTTTCTACATTTTTGCATAAAAATGAAAAAAAATATTTATGGTTTTGATTATTCAGTAGATTATAGATAGAAGAGTATCATGATATAACTTTAGAAAGAGAAGTTAAAATATAATTGTACTTATAACTGCTGTGAAGAATATTAGAAGCCACTATTTTTCCTTTCCTTTCTTTTCTATTTTTATTTTTTTTGTTTTCTTGCATTTTGCTTTCTCTTTGCTTTCCTTCTTTTTCACTTTTCTTCCTTATTGTCTATTAGTAAGGAAGAAAATATACTTTATATGTTTGTATTAGTTTTTAAAAATTTCTTTTTAAAAAGTAAATACAGTGGTGCCTCACAAGACGAGATTAATCCGTTCTGGAAGAATGCTCTTAGCGCAAAATGCTCGTAAAGAGAAA
>JANHZU010002894.1:24591-43111 GCA_032468055.1 Acrochordus granulatus
CAGAGGATGAGATGGATAGATAGCATAGTCAGTGTGATGGGTGTGAGCTTGGGAGGACTCCGGGAGGCAGTACAAGACAGGGGGCCTGGCGTAATGCAGTCCATGGGGTCGCGAAGAGTCAGAAATGACTGCGCGACTGAACAACAACAAAATATATCCAAGACCACCCTGGTGAGGCAACATCCTGCTGTGGTGGGGGGCTTGTATGTTCTAAAGAGAATAGGAGCTATGCCAGAGGTTCAACCATAAAGCAGATCTCATCAGAGGAGCCAGACAAAGAGTGTCTCCCTCCCATATAAAATATGAGACATAATTTACAGAAATCCATACCGGCTCAGTTGTCACCTGGGTTAACAAGGACTGCACTAAATGTTGTTGGAGTTCCTGGACATCTGGTGAAAAATGGGTCACAGGATTCCACCAGAGAAGGAAATAGCAACCCACTCCAATATCCTTGCCAAGAAAACCCCATGGACAGTAACAAAAGGCTGAAATATAGGATGCCAGAAGATGAGCATCTCAGATCAGAAGGAATTACAAGTAGCTCCTGAAAGAGTGAAATGGCTGGGCCAAAGCTGAAAGGATGCTCAGCTGTGGATTGTCTGGAGGTGAAAGAAAAGGCCAATGCTATAAAGAAGAATATTGCATAGAAACCTGGAATATAAGATCTATGAATCAAGGTAAACTGGATGTGGTTAAATATGAGATGGAAAGATTGAATATTGACATCACTGAACTAAAATGAACAGGAATGCGCAAATTTAATTCAGATGACCATTATATCTACTACTGTGGACAAGAATCCCTTAGAAGAAATAGATATAAACTCTTGTTTACATAAAGCTTAACAAAACTTCAACCATTTTTATATACATAGTTTCATAAGGATAAGAGCTTCATTGGCTAAAATGTGAATAAATTACAATTATTCATAAAACTATTTATTTAAAAGAGGGGCATGGTGGCTGAGGGGTTAGGACACTGGACTTGTCAGCATTTCGAGATCCATGAACCATCACGTTAATGGGGTGAGCTCTTGTTACTTGCTCCAGCTTCTGCCAACCTAGAAGTTTGAAAGCATGAAAACATGCAAGTAAATAAAAAGGTGAGAAAGTGTTCCATGTGCTTTGGCATATGGTCATGCCACCATATGACCACGGAAGTGTCTTCGGACAAATGCTGGCTCCCTTGGCTGTGAATCAGAGATGAGCACCATCCCCCAGAGTCAGCCATGACTGGCTGCAGAAATTTAAAATCTGATTAGCACAATCACACACCATGTTAATATTCCTAATAAACTGCCAGAATAATTGGCTCAGTACTTATATAAATAAAATTAATACATTATCTTTACTTATTTATTTGATTTTTATCTCACCTTCATTATTTTATAAGTAACTCAAAGTGGAGAACCTACATAATATCTTCTGCTGCAAACTTGGTAATTTCAAATTCAGAAAGGGGAACTGCAGTCACTGGGCTGAAAGATTGCCCACTTACGGATGCAAAGTGTCAAAAGATTCTTCATTGTTTTATTGTCACAGATCGTCATGGAAATCTCTCAAAAAACCCATTTGTTCAGAACAATTCACTTATTTAAAATACGTTCTCCTTTAAAATTATAATAGGTTCCTTAATACTAAAAACAATAAATTGAAAATAACAAGATAAAATAGCAAGATAAAAGGAGGGGAGCAAGAAGCACATCAGGGGAGGTGGGAAAGATTAATCCAACAAGCATCTCATGACAACAAACCCCCAATGGAGCCCCAAGCAAGATTGCAGAGCCAGGCCAAAAGGGAGGATGTGGACCTCACCTCAGAGGGCTGCAGTTTTTCTGTAGGGCAGGAGCCATGGCAGAAAAAACTTTCTCCTGGAACTTGCCAGCTGGAATTCCTTGACTGATGGGGTCCACAGCATATCTCCTCTGACAGCCCAGGCGGGGCAGGCTAATCCCATTGGGATGGGATAGTGCCACAGACAACCTGGATCCATGCCATGAAGGGCTTCAAAGGTAAGAACCAACATCTTGAATTGCACCCAGAAGCAAAATGGCAATCAGTGCAACTCACATAATAGTGGTGTTACATAGGCCATCTTAGAGGCCCCAAGAATAGTCTGCACAGCTGCATTTTACACCAGCTATAGCTTCTGAATGCTCTTCAAGGGTAGCCCCATGTACAGCACACTGCAATAATCCAAATGAAAGATGACTAGGCATGAGTGACAGGACGCAGGACTCCCAATCCAGGAAAGGGCACAACTGGCACAAAACATGGAATTGAGCAAACTCCTCCTAGCAGCAACTGCCACCTGCTCTTCAAGCAGGAGATGTGAGTCCAGGAAGACCCCTAAATTTCATACCAGATCTGTCTGGGGCAGTGCTATCCCATCCAGAGTTAAAGTCCTATTGTAGATTCTGAAGCTCCAGGCACCCATAACCACTTGGTCTGCAAGCACCTAGAGCGGGCAGCAGCATCACTTGTTCACTGGGGTCAAGAAGTAAATTTGAGTATCATCAACATATCGATGGTACCTCAACTCATGGCGATGGATATATCACCCAGCGGCTTCATGTAGATGTTAAAATGGAATGGAAAGAGCAACAAGCCCTACAGCATACCACAAAGGAACAGCCGAGGAACCTCTCATTTTCAATCAACACTGATTGGGACTGGCCTTGCAGGAAGGAGTCAAACCAGCACAAGACCCAATGCCAGCAGCTGGCCCATAAGAATACCATAGACAGTCGTATTAAAGGCTGTTGAGAGGTCAAGGAGAGGAAGGATGGATGCACTATGCCTCTCTCTCTCACCAGAGATAATCAACAAGTGCAACCAATGCTGTTTTCATCCCATAATTAGGCATGAAACCAAATTGAAAGGGAATATTCCAGTTTATCCAAGACCTTCTGAAGCTGCCATATAATCACCTTTTCTACCACCTTGCTTAAGAAAGAAAGGTGGGATTGGACAAAAATTGTTCAGGCAGGATAGATCAAGCAATGGTTCTTTGAGGAGGGGGCAGACCAAGGCTTCCTTAAAAGGACCCAGGAACATCCCCTCTTGCAGTAAGGAATTTATCACTGCCTGGACCCACTTGGAAGTCCCCAACCTGGAAGCTTTCACCAGCCAGGAGGACAAGGATCTAAAATAAAGGTGGTAGCACTGACAGAACTGAGGACCTTGTTCACGTCATAGGTCCAACAGGGATCAAAATGTTCCCAGACAACCAGGCAAGACCCCACCTTAGGTATCTGTAAATGTATCTGCACCACACATGGGTCCTAGCTGGGACCAAATCCATGCAACTTTGTCCATTAGGTGCTCAACATATTCTTCCACATGACCCTGAAGATCAAACGATTCCCCTGGGAGGGCACAGGTGACCCTGAGCAAGGCCACTGGGCAACACTCTGTAGAAGCAATAAGAGAGGAGAAGTAATGATACTTAGCTGCCTTTATCATCATGAGGTAGGTCTTAATAGCAGCTATAATTCATGCCTAATTGAATTAATCCCTTGTCTTCTTCCAGTGCCAATCTAGGCATCTCTTTACCCTCTTAAAGATCTGCAAATCCTCCATGAACCATGCAGAATGATGTGTATGATGGGTCAAGAGAGGCCGCAATGGTGCAATCCTATCCAAAGCCTCAGCTGCTCTCTGGTTCCATGATATAACCAGAGCTCTGGGAGGACTGTGAAGCAACATATCCCCTAGTTATTTCATATCTGGATTATTGTAACACAACGTATATGCGGCTGTCCTTGGAGACTATCCAGAAACTACAGCTGTTCCATATCATGGCAGTGATGGGGGCATCAGTTTATGAGCATATGATACTAATGCTTCACAAGCTGCACTGGTTGATAGTTGCCTTTTGGATACAATTCAAAGTTGCTGGTTTCCACCTTTAAAGACCTTCATCAAATGCGATCTGGTTGAAAGAAGGAGCGCTTTTGTTTGATTTTTTTGTCACCTTTATTACTTTATAATAAATAACTTTTATTACTTTATAAGGCAGCAAACATACATAATACTCCTTCCTCCTCCTATTGTTCCTACAACAACTCTGTAAGGTAGATTGGACTGTGAGAGAATGACTGGCCCAAAGTCACCCAGCTGGCTTTCATGCGTAAGGTGGGACCAGAACTCAGTCTGGTTTCTTGGCTAGCACCTTAATCACTACACCAAACTGGTTCACTATATACACTCCTGTCTGCCTATCCCATTAGATCTAACAAGATCTGTGTGCTCCAGGTCCTATCAATTAAAGAATGCCACCTTGTGGGACCCAGGAAATACACTTGTCACAATTTCTGCCCATGATCTCCCCCAGGCATTTGTGTGACTCCCATCCCTTATGTAATTCAGGACATAGTGATTTTGGGGGCTCTTTCTCGTTTTGTTTTATTTTGATCCAGTTGTTATGGTCTTTCTTTTCCCTTTTTTTAACCTTTGGCTGTATTTCTTTCAATACGTTGGTTTTTAGTGTAAGCTGCCCAGAGTTGTTTAGGGATCAGGGCTTCTCTCTGAAACCTAACCTTCAATGTCCTTTGGATTTTTCTGGCCCAAATTCAAACATGCAGAAACTTTATGTTCATTCTGAAACCAAGGTATAGCTGTGTAATCATGCCACATAAAGGGAATCATGGACAAAAAGAGCTCAAAAAAAAGCTGCTTAGAACAGAACCAAAAAGATTCAGAATGCAGTGCCTATGATGATTCTCGGAAATACTTGCAGGCTACTGAAGTGTGGGGACAAACAACTTAAGTGACTACAGCATAACATAAAACTGACTGGACAGTGTAGACATCATTTTCAAGACTAAACCATGGTGGTTAGGACAGAAAATAAGCATTATCTAATTTCATCTTCCAAGAAACAGTAAAGGAACTACTTAGGTACAATTCGTATTTTGAAGCATTTGAGGGCTCTGGGAATAAAATAAACTACTTTATAACTGTTTTGCTCCTATCTTTCTGAGTACTACCAGAAATTTTATTCAGATATTCACCCCAGGAATGGTTCAGTGGGAGGCCACAATATCCCATCTTAACAGTCAAGTTGTTTATCATCTACAAGTAGGTACCAAAAGGATCATTCTAAGTTTACAGCAAATTGCCACCAGAACACTGATTATTCTCAAGTGTATTTCTCCTTTACTGTAAGCTTTGCATAATAAACCATATGTGCCAATTCCTGGAGGAGAAATGGTGGCACAGGTGTTGCTAATTTCAAGGCTACATTATGGTGATATACTCTTTGCAATACAACCACTGAAGACAGTCTGGAAATCAGGCCAAAATGGGTGATAGGAATCACATCACGATTGTGCTGAAATAGCTGCGTTGGGTGATTGCTCTGAGGCTCCATTCAGGATATTTAGTTAATGAAGCCTTACACAGCTTGGTCCAAATTATTTGCAGACCTGCCTCCTCCACTTCACATTCTCAGATCTTCAGCAGGTACCTTTTGCAATCCTGACACAGATATTCATTCTATTTGGTGTTGTGGGACAATTTACTGTCACTGAAGCTTTTTTGTTTCTTCTTACCTCATCGTACAATGTTTTATACTGTTCTCAATTCTGAATTGTACTGTATGTGGATAAAGGTAAAGGAGACCCTGCCAGTCGTGACCGACTCTAGGGTGCGGTGCTCATCCCCGTTTCCAAGCCGAAGAGCCAGTGTTTGTCCTGGGACAGCTCCGTGGTCATGTGGCTGGCATGACTGGACACCTCAAGGCGCACGGACACTGTTACCTTCCCGCCGGGAGGGGCGATACCTATCTACTCGCGCTCACGCGCTTTCGAACCGCTAGGTGGGCGGGAGCTGGGGCGGAACAGCAGGCGCTCACCCTGCTGCGCGGCAACACTGGGTCTCGATCCTGGGCCGCCGGCCTTCCAGCCGACAAGCCGAGCTCTTAACCACTTGATTAAGAATTGAGAAAGCCTTTTGGATTACGTTTCACCCTCAAGGTGAAACATCTTCTACTTGAAAAATCCAATCCAGATGCCTGGTTTTTAAACTTTTGTTGCGATGCAATTACCCTGGACGAGTGAGAGTCTTCACAGACACTTGATTAAGCACTATTAAAATATAATGTTTCTCTTTTCTCTTTATGGAAGATCAGTTCTCAGCTGTGCCTCTTTTTCCCCCTTCTTTCAGAGACTTATCTCCCTGTGACTCATGAAGCTTGTTTACCTGATCCCGGTCTCAAGGGCTCTATAAATATCTGTGTGCGACATCTCTATATCAAGGTGGAACATTCAGGTTGCTCAAGTGGTGACGCAGATCTGACAGGTAAATATACCAGCTCAGGTAAAGCCTAGCATTCAAAAAATAGCAGCAAAGCAGACGGAATATTGTTATTGCGAACTTGTTCTTGCTGTTTTTGAGCTGCAGAAATATCTGTGCAATATGCCATTTGTTCACAGTTTTAGCCAGTTGGCATACTCTACGTCTGATATAGTATATTGGTTAAGAACGTTCCCAGGAATGAATTTGATTTCTACTTCTAAGAAGTGCAATCTTAATAGATGTTCTTCTGCACATCTATGAGATGACGGGTTGCCTCAAGAAGTGGGGAAAAAATAGGATATGATTCAAACAACCTCTAACCCACTCAGTGGAGTACTCAAACATAAATCATGTTCTGCTGTGCTGTTTTCCTGCTTTAAGGCTAGAGGAACAGTTCCTCTAAGCAACAGCCACTGCAGGTGAGCTAGCTGGATCCAATCTGAAATCAAAATAAGAGGTGTCAAGGTGCAATTCAGATTTATGATATGAAGCTCAAAGACAGCAAGATTTGAGATTGAAATTTACTTTTTAAAAATAAATAAATAAATCACCCATGGTCTATAGGCTCTTTAGGGGATATTAGCCTTAAAACACGTTCATTGGGATAACTTTACGAATTTCATGGCAAAATAAAAATAATAATAATGTTTTCTTGTTTCTGTTTGAAGGCAGAAGTGGCAGGACTGGAAAAAAATATGACCCAGAGGTCCTCCAAATTGCTGAGCAAAGAATTTATGTAATGAATTTATGCAGGACAATATAAAAATTCCTATTCTGACTTAATGATTTAAGTTCAAAAACTGTTTAAGAACTAAATATTTGCCTAAGATTGGAAAGTTAACCACCCACTGATATTTGCTTTTGGAGGCTGGCAGGTGAGCTGGTGGTGTAACTCACTGTAAGATTATCTTTTTAAAGGAATTACATGTTATGTAAAACATTTTCTAAATGTCTCAGAAGTGTCTGTATTATAAGATTTGCGTACATACTTCATTATGATATAAAGAATTATTATGAATCATATAACGACCATCTAAGAGCAAGCACATGACTTCGCATTCACACAGTGAATAAATCTGAATCTCTCTCTCCCTTTCCCTCCCTCCCTCTCTCCCTGCTTTCTCCTTCCAAGTGAACCAGCCTGAACAAATTCTAATGGGAAAGCGAGATACAAAAATGGCAGCCCATAATTCAGATTGTCTGGAAAACGGGTGCTGTTGAGAAAACTTGTTACATTAGGAATGTTGCATTACATCTCTGCTCCCTTATTCACACAATTTCAAAAGGTTTGATTATTTTTAGATTTGTCGTTGTCTCATTTCTAGCTAAATAAAGTTTAGCCATTCATTCTTAATTTGCTGATTCCATTTCCTCAGTCAGAAATGACTCAAAGGCTGAGTGTAGTCTCTGTACTAAACATTGCAACTGATTTAAAGGTGTTTCATTGGGTACTTGTTCATCTGTGAGAATTCCTAGGCTTACTATCATCAAAGTATTATTACCGTGCCTATTTATTTATTTATTTATAAAAGTTGCGTGGCTGTCTATAGTGAAGCATAACTCTGAGCAGCTCACAACAACAACAAAACCATAACACAAAAACTGAAGACCGGATGCCATTATGAATAGCATAATAAAAGTTGTTTCACTTTACTACAAAACTATAGTTTCAGTGTTGTAAAATAGTTTCCAGGTGCTGTCTACTCGGGTGCACATTCCAAGCGGGATAGATAGTAAAATTAACTTATTTTGGCCAACTAGCTTGATATTTCATTTTGTTGTTTTTCAGCTTGTTAATGAAACTGAATGATCTCCAGGAAAAAAAAATCATACAAAGCACATAGCTTTGAAGAGTTGTAATTAAGGTATTTTGGCAATTAACTTCTAATCCTCGTTCTAATAAACAACGTAAGGAGATAATCTTTTCCATCCTGCAATTTGAAGCAATTACAAGCCCAATTATGCAAGGCAGCGAATGCCCTTAACTTTCCTGAGTTTAGCTGCAATCAAGAAAGCCCAACCACAGAAAAGACACAATTCTTTGCAGGACTGACTTTCTCTGTGTTGACATACAGAACATGTGAAACTATTTTATACCGACCCTAGTAGCCAGTCTGAGTTCATTCTGGCCGGTAGCTGCTCTTCAAAATGTTAGGAGAGATGAACAGAAAATCTAATTTTGGTGCTGGGGAATTTCACTTGCACTTGCTCATATCCACTGCTTTTACCCTTAGAAGGATTACTGGTCAGGGTAGAATAGAATAATTCAGGTCCGTGATGGTTTCACGTATTCATTAATAGCTTTTCCATCCTCTTGTCCCATTCAAAAAATATAAAAAAGCCCTACCTTTAATTGGGAATGAAGGCCCAAGAAGTCTAATTGGCATTTATTGGAACCTGCTTCTGTGGGCTGCATTGATGAAGTCCTCCATGTCTACGTGAATGATTTCCTCAGTGATAGGGATGGGATGGAGAAGGACGTATGAGCCCCATTTTTCAACTGGGGTGTTGCATCTTTGAATATGTACTCCCCCCTTTGAATATGTACTCTACCCCATCTCTAATTATCTAATTATCCTGCCTTTATAACGAACATTTATCACTCTCTGCATGCATGTCACCATTTCTGATGTTCTGTAGAGATGGTTGGAAGACCACTTGGCCCTTGGCAAGCAACCACAGCTCACTTCAGGAGCTTATTACTGCCATATATGGCTATTTCATATTTTTTATTTTTAAAGTCTGATTCTCCACCTGAGCCTCCAGATGTTGGTTCTGCTCTTTTGATAATCGTTTATGTGTGTTTTAAGAAACACGTTTTGTTCTGATCACCTGTCCTATTCGGGAAATCCAAGATTTCAACATGTGCTTCGTTCTCTGCTCGGTGGGTGGCTCACTAATGAGCCAATTTCATCAAGTGGGAAAACAGTAGATCTAGTCCTGCCTTGAAAGCTGACTGGGTGACTTTGGGCCAGCCACCCCTCTCAACCTCACAGCGACGTTGTTGTGGGGAAAACAGGAGTAGGAAGGAGCATCAGGTATGTTCTCCACCTTGAGTTTTTTGATAAAAATAAGAAAGGCTGGATACAAATTAATGAATAAAAATAAACAATAACATTTTAGCTGAGCATTCCGTTCCCTTCCACAATCATTTTCACGCTCAATTTCATGTTCCACAGAAAACCGTTTGCCTTGATTTTCCATGCTCAGCCCAAACCTTGTCCTAGCAGGGTTCCACAGCTACTTCGGATTTGCCGTACTTTGCGCTTGGAACACAAAAGCCTGAAAGGAACAGAAGGAAGGAAGCCCAGGCTGTCTGGGAGAAAACAGCCCCGATGCTGCGCGCTCCACGAGCGAGGGAGTCAATAGATGGATGGGGTCTTAAGCACAGGAACTCTGAAGAAAGCCTGACTCAGATCAAGGCAAGGCTTGTGCCCGTTTTTCTCCAAGAGGAATGATCCGGCGTGGAAGTCGTGGAAACCCTCTGCACAAACTCAATGGCACTTTCAGCCTGATAAATGTGCTGTGTGGCTGCATCATTATAAAGTCCGGAAGTGCAGCAATTCAGCTCTGTGAGACTTCTTGTTTTCTCTCCCGTGTCCTGAGAGTCTTTATTTACGTTTTGCTCAACATTCCTGGGGCCTGTTGCCATGGGAGAGGCGTTCGTTGTCTGGGATACCCTCTCTGAGCACGTTTCATGCGCGCGTATCCACCTAATGACTTGCCTGCCCTATTTTGGAGGCGGCGAGGGGAAGATGAAAAGGCCTGTTGTTCTGCGCGTGACGCCAGCTCTGTCAGGAGGCAAGGATTGTTTGATGCTGAACAGAGCTTCCTGTTCTTTTACGGCGGTTATTTTCCTGTAACCTATTACCCCCCGTCAAATTTTCTGCTATTTTTCTACAATCCCCACTCCCACATTTTCTCTATGACCATTTCATTACATATATATATATATATATATATATATATGGGCAATTTGTGGCCCATGGGCCACATCCAGATCTATGGCTCTCCTTCTCTGGCCCACAGGTGGTGGCGGGTGGCAGGTATGCAGGTGACAGGTGGGTGAGTGTGGGTGGGTGAGTGAGCATGCATGACAGGTGGGTGAGCTGGCAAGTGAGCGAGTGAGTGCAGGGAGCATGGATGGAAAACATGGACAGAAAACATGGATGGTGGGGATGGCTGTGGGATAGTGAGGTGGTGGGGAGGTGCTGGGGGCTGCTGCGGGCATTCGCTACAGCATCTCTGGCGGGGTCTTGCGCCTGGCCGCTCCCAAAGTGCCAGTGGAGTCTGGCATAGTCAATGGGAAGGACTCCCATTGGAGGGCTTGCCGCAGGCCCACTCTCTCTGTAAAATTTAATAATTAAAATAAAATTAATTTGAATTAGAACTAATTAATTAATTTATGGCAAGAGTGGGGCTGCGTTGAGCCTGCCAATGGGAGCCCCTCCCACCTCAATCCTCTATAACAGACCCAGTTTCCCATGTGGCCTCTTGGGAAGATTAATTGCCCACCTGCCATGCATGCTTGCTCACCCACCCATGCTTGCTTGCCTGCCACCTGCGACTGCTTACCCGCCACCTGCACCACCTGTGGGCCAGATAGGAAGAGCCACAGAGCTGGATGCGACCCATGGGCCATAAATTGCCCAGGTCTTTTATAAGACAGACAGACAGATACATTAGATAGATAGACAGATATATAGATATATATTAGATATATTAGATAGATAGACTATATATATATATAGACTTATAGAACCATTTCATTTAAGGCCACATTATTTGTTATAAGGAGAGATCTCTCTCTCTCTCCTTATAACAAATAATGTGGCCTTAAATGAAATGGTTCTCTAAGTACATACATATTAATGAAAATGTGAACTTGACAGAGGAACTTAGACTCAATAAAAATGCAATGACCACTGAACGATCCAAAATTTAACAATGCTATTTTTTGGTGGGTGTTGCAGAATCAGAGCAATGCAGTGCAACCAGCTGTGGAATTCTGGGAGTTGGAGTCCACACGCCTTAAAGTGGCTGAGATTGAGAAATATATCTGTATAAAATCAGTGTATTATGTTTGATGGTGATGATATTTTCCCCGTGAAACGCTTCTGTAGAGTTTTCTAAACAGCCTAAAATCAAGAGAGATATCAAGCTGCGCGCAACTGGGAAAGGTGAAGGAAGCAAGTACTACACAGATTTCAATAAGAGTCTTTAATTATCGTCTGGATTAAATATAGAATCATGGAAATTGTAAATGGAATTTCCCAGGCTCATTTTTGGTCAGTTAATTAAGGCTGAATGATTTGCAGTCCTTCTTTCCATGTTTTGTATCTTGCACTCTTTTTTTCAGGCTTCCCTCAAACCCTTGCAACAGAACTGAGGAATTTCATCACTTTAGCTCTGAAGAATCGCAATGGCCAAGGAGAAAACCAAATTATTGGATGGCAGAAGACCAGATAATTAGTTGTACGCTGTCCTCCCCACCCTGAACCAAAGACAAGAGACCCAGGTGGACTCTTAATGAGAACAAAAAGAGTATTTAACCTATATGGATTTTGGTATCTACTCTGTGGAATTCCCTCGACACCTGAAGCGGTAATAGAGGAAATAAAGAAGACTGTGTGGAATACAATAATGCACTTTATTTCAGCTTAGGCAAATACCGAAAACATCTTTTATTCATAGCCGCATGCTTTCGAACGGTGGTACTACCTCTAGTTATGGCCTCTAGTTTTATGTTTTAATACATACTTAACTGTACATGTATTGTTTGATATGATTTATTTTAAGTTGTGTAAAATGCATTTTAATATTGAATGCCACTTGCTGATACTTCCCATAATAGGTATTCTAGAAATGGTTTGAATAAATAACCAATGCGGTCTAGGAGAACTTCGCGCCAGCAGTTTTCTAGGCCATATATTCTGGCCGTGGCAGTTTGGGTCAGCATTCATCCTAATCTGCATCCCAAATCACATGCTGTGAGATCATCAGCTCCATGGCTTCATAATACTGAAGCCCAAGGGTCATCAGCCAGTTACAAAGGGTAAGGGTGAAATTCCAAGATGAATTTTGCTCCTATCCCTCCTAACCTGAATTTGCATCCACTTCAAGAAAGCACCAAGCTCAGTTTAACCTAAATAAAAGTCTGAGCTCTCTTGCAAATGAATCCCAACCCTCTAAAGGAATATGAAATGGATGGATTTAGAATGGTGTTTGATATAGGAACCAATTCCCTCGGTGGGGGGGGAAACTTTCCCAACTTCCCAGTTTGCTCTGCATCTTGCTTTACCAACTTCTTAAAGGAAGGTCACCTTTAGAAGTCCTCTGCTGAAGCATCTCTGATCGTATGATTACTACAGCTCAAAATGCCAAGCTGATGTTCAGCTTGGCTTTTATGTCAGTTCAAAACATGGCAGGATGTCCCCAGAGAAGACTCAGGATGACTGACATTTCCAGCATGTACACACAGGATCAATAAATAACTCAATGAAAGTCGAGAAAGGATGCATTTGCACCATAACAACTTTTCCAGGGTCCCATAAAGTTGCTGCCAGCTTTTCATCTTCTCTCTTCCTGTGAGTTTGCCACCATCTGAGGAACTGGATGTAGCTGGGTGTGTTAAAATCAAATCTGAGACAATGTTCTCCATATTGTTGCTTAGGGGAAGTGTTAGAAAAGCTGTAAAGACCTTGGGTGCCTAAATGGAAAGTAATTATTTTCCAAGAATGAATCTCACACAGCAAGGTTTATTTAAAATGAAATGGGTCAGGGGACAAGAACTGCAGTAAGTGAACTAAATTTCAATTTAGAATAAATACATCTCAAAGTGCATTAAGGATGGTAACTTCCCAAGCCTTTTTCTCGCTGTTACAGAGTACCAGAGGGGAGGTTGTCCTCTTCACTGATCACAGGGAAGTTTATAGCCAATTGTTTACATAATGGCCACTTGAATATTTATCAGTCAGAAAGCCAACTTTTACAAAAGCTCTTTTTTTAAAGGTTATTGCATGCCAGGGTTTTCATAATATACTGGACTTGAAAACTGAATTAACTCATTTCTTAGATTCACATGATAATTTAAATCACAAAGTAACCAGATTTAAGACAAGATGGGCCCCCTCCCCCCATTAACAGGGATAAAGGTGATATGGCGTGAGATTGCATCCAGTAGGTCTTTACTTACCTTGTTACACACATTGTGAGAACTGCAGCAATATGCGAGTGCCATTTCCCAATTAAAAAATAAAATATGCAGGAAAGGATCAAAATCATTAAAGTGGATTTGTAAGCAAGACTAGACATACTAGAATTTAAAATTCTTCTGAACTGGCTCTTTGGGCTGGGACCCTGTTCCACAGTGGTGTAATTTTTTTCCTCCAGGGCCAGTTCTGCAACAGTATTTGTTAGGTAGGAGAGAGAATTCCCTTAGTCCCTCTTTTGTGGTGTCCTGCAGGATTCTAGTCTTTTACTCAATCTTCCTTTTCAAAATCTACATGAAACTGCTGAATCAGATAATCTGCCAATTTGGGATTCAGTTTGCTTTAGCAATTAATGCAGCAGCTTAGAAACGTGGAGACCATAAGTTCAAGTCCTGCCTTAGGCACAAAGCCATCATGGTGATCTTGGGCCAGTCACTCTCTCTCAGACTTAGGAAGAAGGAGATAGCAAGCCATTTCCAAGAAACCTTTCTAAGAAAACTTCAGAGACTAGTCTAGGCAGTCACCAGGAGTAAAAGCTGACTCGAAGCATTACAATATATCAATATGTTGATGATACCCAATTATAACTCTTGATCCTGGGCCAACCAAGTGAGGCTGTTGAGGTTCTGTCCCAAAGCAGATCTGGATGGGGAAGAACCATCTCCAACCCAGTCCTCCCAAGACCAAGTGGCTTTTGGTGTTTTGGTCACCCAGATCTGGGGACATTCCAATCCTGACTTTGGATAGGGTTGCACTTCCACTGTTGGATGGAGTTGCATTTCTCCATTCAAGTTGGGTGTCTTCTTGGACTCCCAGCTTTTGCTTGATAAGCTGGTAGCACTGTGGCCAAGAACATCTCCGCACAGTTTCATCCTGTATGTCAGTTGCACCCTTTCCTAGATTGCTAAGCCCTTCAGGCATTCATTTATGCCCAAATCACCTCATGGCTTGACTACAGCAATATGACCTACATGGGGCTGCCATTGAAGACCATTTGGAAAGTTCCACTGCCACTGAAGACCATTTGGAAACCAAACAATGCAGTATGCAGGCAGCAATGGGTATACCTCTGCTTTTTGAGCTGCACTAACTAGCAATTTGCTTTTGCATGCAGTTCAAAATGCTCATCGTGTCCTGTAAAGCCCTAATGCCACAGGGCCTGGTTCCTTGAGGAACCACCTGTCTCCCATAGTATCTGCCTGGCTGATGATCTGGTAGGGTTGGTGCTACCCTACCAATGCCATCTATCAGGACCTTAGAAGAGTACCTTTTCTGTTGGAGCATCTGACTTCTGGAATGAGGTTCTCCCTGAGATCCATATCGCCCTACCCTGCTGATATTTCAAAGTGCCTTAAAAACCTGGCTCTTCACCCAGGACTTTGACTAAGAGACATAAGTCCCCTATAGATTGTTGCATTTTTTTCTGTTTTGTTTCTGTCCATTTTCGGCCATCTTTTATTCTTTTATGTCTTATTGTATCTTTTAAAATTTTTCTTTTTACATTTTGCTGCCTATTGGGAGTCAGCAGTATACAAATTCAAACATATAATTAAATCTATAAATGTACAGACTATATATGTATATATACTTACACATATAAACAATAATGCTCATAAAATTTAAATAACTGATAAAATCACTATCTGTCAACTGTAAAAGGGAGCTTTACATGAAACAGTTTACATCCCACAAAAATACCTTCAACATCATCAAACAACATCTGCCTATCCCGGGTCCTTGGGAAGAACTTGATAGCTGGATAGAAATGCCAAATCCAGTCTAAACATCTGGCTGACTGTGCAATCCACCATAATAATAATAATAGGAGAAGTAGATGACATTAAAGGCAGGCAGGATCTTGTGCTCGTTTTCATGAGAATCTTTAGACAAGTTCTCTTTATGCATCTTTTACATTGGAGTTAAAAATTAGTTGCATCAGTCCTCACTGGAGGAGGTAGGGTATAAAGTGATTGCCTTGCCTTTTAGAGAAACCTTTTTTTCCATTCTTTTATTTTGCTTTAAAGACATTTTTAAATGCGCTGCTTGGTCTCAGTGTCAGGAGGTCCTATCTTCCTTCAGTCCATTGTATGTTCTAGTGATCATTACTTGCTATAAAAACAGGAGAACAGAAAAGCTTCAGAAGAAAGCTATCCACTTGTCTGTCACTCCCCTTTTATTTGCCTCCCTGGTGCCTCAAACTAAAAAATTAAAGAGGAAAAACAGCTGGAAGTAGTACTAGAAAAAAAATCCTGAAGGATTTAAACAGATGTTATTTTTCAGCTGCTCATAAAAATGTCTCTTGCCCTTGATTTTTGGTGTGCAAGAAATAATATAGTGGAAATAATTTCTCTGTACTTAAGGCCCAGAATTATGCTCCTTTTAAGTTCTGATTTTGAAATTCTCTATATTGTTAATGTCTTGTTATATGGGTCTTTTCCCTCTAGAGGTCAGTATGAATTCGAAAATAAACAGGATAAAAAAAAGATTGCAGAGTTGAATTTAAATCCCCCAAATGAAGCGCTAATTTATACATTATCTTAACAGAACATGGGAAACAAGTCCTTGAGTGTGGATATATTTATGTAAAAGAACAAACATCATGTATGGGAAGCCCTGAGGGCATTAAAGAGGTTGTAGCCAAATAGAAATTTATGAGTTTACTAGACCCAGACTGTGTGCAATGTTAAGGCAACCTAATTCTTAATGGAATATATGAGATAGGGACAAGTGTGGTGGTTCATCTGACAAAATACTGCATAAATTCTAGGATAGAAAAGAAAGTTTAGTAGAGATAGAAATGAATTAAGTCTAAAATACTCCAAGAACTGTAACCATCCCAAATTCATCTAATTGTCTTCCTGGAAACATCCGATTGAACAATATATGATTCATCAAATTTAATGTCCCAGTGGACCCTTAATTCACTTTTGCTTCTAGAGGCTGAAAAATAAGATAACGATGTCAATTTATGTTGATGTACTTTTATAAAAACCACTATTTCCCTGAATCAGGATCCATGCAAATAGTAAAACTGGCAAGTCATCTATGGCTCAAGCCAAATGTGGCTTGAAATAAAGAAAACTATTCACTGCAAAATCAAGGAAGCACATGGTGTCTCATTCCCTCTTATCTCCCCAGCTTTATATATGAATGAAACATTTAGGAACTTGGTAGGCGGGGGATTAGGCAAAGGATAGAGAGCTATGAAAAAGTAAGATCAGAATTATTTTCTGACTCAGTTTGCAGTTTTTAGAGCAATTTAATGCTTTTGCCTTCTTTGAGTTGAGCATTAGAAGTATCTCCAACTCTCATGTCTAATCCCCAGATGAATGAGTTTGACCGACATCGCTATGTACAAGTCAGATGAGCATCCAGATGTAAATGTTCTCCATCCACCCTACATGGCTTTCAAAGAGATCTGCATGTCATCTGTACTCTGGTATAAATAGACAAGACTGGTCTGGGCCAAGAAGATTAATGGCACTCCTAAATGCATTGCCATGCATGATGGAAGTGAGCAAGAATCTAGCCAGCAGTTTCTTTAAGAAGGAAAATGTTCCTTGCATATCTGGGATTCTTGCCAGAGCTGTTTTTACCTACCATTTGTTCGGTCACTGAGACAGCAGAGTGGAAATTTTAGCTGAGATTCATCAGCTGCCACAAAGCTTTCCAGGATACGTCTTAGATGGTGGATTAATAACTCTTTTCCAGTTGGGGGTGGGATGTGCTAAGATCTCACTCAAAAGTGAGCCAAAGAAAGCAAGCATGACTTCAGCTGGAATTGGTCTTGGTCAAAGTCAGATGACAAAAGGCAAAATAGATTATTTAATAAATTAGATAAGTGTCCCATGTTGAGTACCAGAGCTGCTTATGATGAATTGCTGCTTATGCACCAATTTCAAATAAGCGATTGTTCCTTGCCTAAATTTGACAGCGTGAGGGAGAATGAGGCAAAATACATTCAGACAAGATAAAGATCCTATTGGAAAAACAGAAAATTGGATATGGGGTTCAGCCTGTTGAAACTGACATTTTTCAGTGTGGGGATTCTCAGTCTTCAACTCTTAGTGGAATTGCAGGTGATGGTTGTGTCACAAAGCACGTTATAGCTAGTGCATCGGGCACGGTAATTTTTGAGTTGGTAACTTTAACAGTAAGTTATCCATGCCTAGTTTACATCTTCTCTTAAGTACTGTAATGCACTGTATTTGGAGCTACTGTATGTTTGAAAAAAAAAGGAAGTGGCAATTGATGAAAAATAAGGCTGTAAGCTGATAACTAATACAAAGTCCAGGAATCACATAATGCTTATCCTGAGAATCTGTACTGTCTGAAAAATGTACTGGGGCAGACACAATTTCAGTTGTTATACATAGCTTAGGGAATGATTGTCTAAGGGTCTGCATTTTCCGCTGAAAAACTGTCGGAAGGAAAGAGCCTTCTGAAAATGTTCCCACAGACAGAGATTAATCGATGTGCCATGCAAAAGGGATTCTTCTTTTGTGATGCTCCAGACTGTTCCAATACACTGCTTTGGGAGTTGCATTTGGGTTCCAATCTCTTGTTTTTGGGAACAACAACCAAGATGAATCTCATTCTCCATGCTTTAATTGTTTGCTAATATTTACACTGAGTTCAATGTATGACTTCAAATGTTTATTTTCAAATGCTAATTAGTAACCACCTTGAGTGCCCAGATTAATGAGGACGACAAGATGGAAATCAGCAAAATAAATAAACTAAGAAAAAAAAACCAAGCATCCCGATAACCTATCAGAATGAAGCTCACTCAGCAAACCATTGATTCCAATTTAAGTATTAAGCAGACTTAATGTCATTGCAGATATTATATTGTTTTCCCAAATGACAAAGGCATTCCATTATGAGATTGCTAGTAAAAGAAAATAGTCAAAACATTTGCAATGCTCTGACTTTTATTTCCTGAAAGCTGAGAAGAAAGAAGGAAGGAAGGAAGGAAGGAAGGAAGGAAGGACGGAAGGACGGACG
>JANHZU010002894.1:55464-71412 GCA_032468055.1 Acrochordus granulatus
CCTTCCTTCCTTCCTTCCTTCCTTCCTTCCTTCCTTCCTTCCTTCCTTCCTTCCTTCCTTCCTTCCTTCCCTTCTCTCTGTAGGAGGCTTGAAGATGTAGAGTTAGTACCAGTCAGCTGTTGTGATAAACAAGTTTCAAACAAAACATCAAGCTGTCACTATAGTTAAAGTAAAGAAAGGGTTGGAATCAATGAAGGCTTCATTTCCAGTTAGTTTATAGAGCATTTATATCCCAGCCCACTGGTCATTCTTATAGTGTGGAAAAACCTCTAAGTCAGCAGGGCTAACAGTAAATTTTTGTGATAGTGACTGTCCTAAAGGGATAGTGTGGGGAACTATGAAACCAGTCCATGTTCTGATCATGTCCATTATGGCAGCCGTTTTGGAAGAGTGTGGCATTCTCTCAATCTTCTTACTAATCTCCATACTAGCCTATCTCCGTACTAGCCTATCCTTATCTTAGAGTGATGAGGCTATGTTGTAGTTTATTAAACTCTGCTCATTTGAGTCACAGCTAGGCCCCTTTTTTATCAAAACAAAACATCTTGAAGTTGGTTAAAAAAAATCTCCCAATAAAAAGAAGTCCAAAGTGAAAGAAATGAACACAGTTTCCATATTTGGTTTCTTTCATTAAGTTTAGGAAATGTGCTCTTTGCTTTTTGTTCATTTACAATATACTAAGTTACATCTTGCCAACATAGATTTAATTTAAGGCTTAATAAGGCACTTATTCAACATATTGTTAGTTAAATGCCACATAGTTATGTGAGGGATGATATTTAAGAATGTTTGCATCCAACTAATTTTACAGGATGTTATGAAACCTAGGTAGATGTTCTGTAGCAATGTTACTTAATATAAAATAAGTATCGTTATAGTTTATTATTTTTCCTTTATTAACTTTTGAATTGCCCTTCATTTCAATACCAGATGAATAAAACAGAGTTTGCATTGCTTCAACGGCAAATCAACTGACATTGATGAGGGATAGAAGACCAAGGTTCTTGAAATGATTGGAAGTCAACTTCTAGGGTGCAAGCCAGGAAAGGACTCAGGCTGACTGGAAACTCCCATCCTGAGTGAGAGTCAGGTGGAGGGTGTGAGTGAATGTGCCCCCCACTAGCTGGTGAGAAAGAGTAGCTTGGGAGGGTTGTATGTGTGGGGGATTAATGGGGTGTAGTGTGCAATTTAGTAAGATGGCTCCTGATAAGAAGTACAGGTTGTCTTCACTTGCCAACCAAAGATGTGACAGCACTGAAAAGACAGCACTGAAAAGTGAGACTTACAATTTGTCCTCCAAGTTGCAACCATTGTAGTGTCCCCACAGTCATGTGATTGTAATTTAGGCACTTGTCAACCAACTCACATTTATGATGGTTGCAGCACCCCACAGTCATGTGATTTACAACCTTCACAGATGGCTTCTGGCAAGTCAGTGGGAAACGAGCAGGAAGTCCCAGTCATATGATGTTACTCTTAATAACCAATGGTGATCCACTTAATGACTGCAGCCAGAACAGACAGAAGTGACTTTATAAGTTGGCATGGCCACATGACATTGTACTTAACAGCCATGTCACTTAGCAACAGAGTTATTGGTTTCTTCGCAGTCAATAAGTGAAGACTACCTGTATGAAAAATCATGATAACTGAAAAAAAGAAAGAAATTCGAATGGAGAAATCTGGTTTTAAGATGGAGAAAAAAGTAAAATCCTTGGATATTACTATGATAAATATGAATTGTATGTGATTTCAAAATGTGTTAATGGACTAAAATTAAGGACATATTAAGATGGGATTGTCACGGTTGGGAGAGAAATTCTGTGATAAAAATGAATGTTTTGCCTAGAATGTTATTTCTATTTAAGACAATATCTGTTTGGACAGTCGATGCACCATTTAAACAACGGCAGAAATTTATATCTAAATTTATGTAGTGGGGGGGAACCACGAGCTGAATGTAAAGAATTAGTAAAGGAAAAAAGAGGATTGGGTTCACCTGACTTCCAAGTACACTTTGCTGCCTGTTTAGCTTGGATGAAGAAGTGGGTATTGCTGAGAAACAGAAGGCTTTTGGGGAAACGGTGGGGAAATGTAAGTTCTCCGAAAGTGATTAATTTTATTCTATTTTTAAAAGGAGGGGATAGTTAGGTGGGGGAATTCCACTAGATCTTCAAGAGAGGCAGCTTAATCATGTCGGGATGGCTAGGTGTGATTCAAGCACGAGAACATATTCAGCTGAGCTGCCTTGATTAAAAAAGTCGCTGAAGATGTTGGCACTGGCCTCCACTGTGCAAGAGCCAGACAGATGAAACTACACGTAACGAGGAAGAATGGGATGCTGCAAACAAAAAAGCTTTGTTTGGCGTCTATATTTCTAGCTGTAAGTGACAATTTGTTTATTTCATACCGATGCTAAAAAATCTGCAATGGAAATGTGAGAAGAGCCAAGAGCTAAAAACCATAACTTTACTAAAGACTTATCAAAGACGTAAATGATCTATAAGCACACATGAATTCATTTTTAGAAACAGTAACCGAACTGGAGTAATAAGATGTAAAATTATCTGGGATGGATCTTTTGATCTACATTACTGCCGGAGGATTATGAAGGGAATTATTAATTTACTTCACGTTAAATAAAGTTCAGATCTGAGCTCTGTCGAAGAAGATTGACAGAAAGCAAACTGAGAACAGGGAAGGATACTAAATCAGGCCTTGAGGCTGACACATTTGTATAAAAATGAGAAGTAGGCATTGCTTCTCTTTCAAGAGCAGCTTGCTTCTCAAGGATCAAATGGCTGGGTAGGTGGGGGAGGCCACTTGGCAGAAGAACACCTCAAAGGTAAATTGCATAGGAATGAATCATTAAGTAGAAGCACTGATGCAATACAGAAGAAAGTCCCAAGTCAAGAATCTGCAAAGCATGACTCCAGTGATGTATATATTGCAAGAGAATGACAGAACTGTGGGGCCTCTTCATATTTGTTTGACCCTCTAGCTTGTTTTCAGGCACGGTTACAAATCAGAAAGGTTCGGCCTCCTGGTGCTGACGGCACGCCTTCTGCGGATAACGGAAAGTTTGCTTAAATCAGTACTTCTCAAACTTGACTTTAATTTAAAATTAAATTAAATTGATCTTAAATCTCAAATTTAAGATTTCAAGAAGTGAGGACATCATCTCCCAGAATTCCCCTGAACCTGCCACACAAACAATTCGATTTTGGAATCAAGGAATCAAAGCCAACAACAATGCAGGAAGATAACAAGCGCAATGTTCTTTTTTTGCCGGTCGTGAAGAACATCGCTATGCAAAAAGCGCACTGATATGACAGACGGTTAAGACGTGTGTCGCATAAAGGTCTTGTTGAGATGAAGCACTGCCTGGCAGAAGAAACACGGGCTTATGTGAAATGCTCGTTCTAAGTGAAATATTGGGGATTTTGAATTGATGCACAAGCCACAGAGCATAGGTGCTGAAGAACCATCCTTCCATACCTGCCTGGTTGCACCTTCCCATCCTATTGGCTGAGATAAGAGATGTGAAATTAGTGTAGAGATTCCCTTCATTGCTTTCTTTCATCTCCTTTTTGGCACCACTTTGCATGCTTCTAATTGCTCAGACCGATATTTGTCATCACAACCTGTTGCTTGTTTCTACCACTTCTCTGTCATCCTTTTGGTAATAGAGTAGATACGTATCAGTGCTATGTGGTTTAGAAGACTCTGTAGCTTTCATTTTTTAATTTAAAACATAGCTGGAATATATCTATTTATTGTTTCCAACAAAAGATTTTCTTCTTTTAAACGATAATGTGGGTGTCCAGAAATCCTTCTCTAAGTTGCTCTTTTCTTTGTATTTCTTTCTAAAACAAAATTCTCTTACGTAAAGCTGCTGTAACAAAACTATTGTAGTAGAGACTCATTTTATTATCTAACTAAAGGTATTATTTAGCCTAGCTAGCAGCAGCAGCATAAAATACTTTTAACACAGAAGAGCTGTAAGCTGGCATTTGTTATTTGAGATATATTAATTTTTTAACAGATGAGAAGTCCCAGCTACATTATCACCAAAAGGAGACTTTTGTAGCAAAGCATTTTATATTATATTAATCCCAGACTACGGAATGCAGTAACATCAGAACAACACACCATATTTTTAGTTTTTATAAGGATACTAAATCTGGTTTGCAACAGTTTGGAGGACTCCTAGAAGTATCTACCTCTTTGTTGTCTTCTAATGACTATGTCTATTTTTCAGCCCAGATCCAAGAAACCATGGCTTTTAATGTTAAGAATTACCTTTTCAGCTGGACTCTTTGAGTATTTAAGATATATCTTTATATTTTAGGCATATTCATTATGATCTCTTAATTGTTCTTCGATCTTGGCTTTTGTAGCTTCAGGGGTTTATTAGCTACCTTGGTTGTAAATAGTGAGAAAAATATTATTTATATGTGTTTTCTTTGTTTGCTTCCCTCTGTCCCCCTTTCTTCAAATGAAGAAGAAACCCAAGATATAGAAATATTATCACTTGCTGATGACATGATTAAATGGCTTCAACACATATAGTACAATATTATAATACTTTCTGTTTGGTCTTCTGGAAGCAATTTGATAAATTTAGAATTACAGAAATTAAAGAAATAAGTAATGTATGATCTTTACTAATCAATTTTGGCCTCTGTTATGAAACAAAAAAATTATTAGTAACTGAGGTTCATATTCCAAGGAAGGACTGTGTGAACTGCTGTGTACCTATAGTTTTAATGTTATTAAATAAATCTACTTTTCTCATATGAGAATTATTTTATTATTATAAATACAAACCTATCATTGAAATAATATTTCTGTGTATATTTTTTAGGATTTGTTAATGTGTTTTGCTTTTGACTTTCCCTTTTGTATTGGTTCATTTTTGTATCAGTTCCCAAATTCATCAAGTAAACACAGAAGACTGCACAAAATAGTTTTTTAGTAGTATGGCTTTGTTTTTAATATATACTTATTAATCCTGTGTATAATGACTACACATATTAACAAGATATATTTGAATTGCTAATTACATTAAAAATCTGCATTTTTCATTGCTTAAATGAATTCTGGTTCACCTGCTGGTTGAGAAGGCACAATTTAGTGCATTCATATAAAATGTTTTGCTGAAAAGCTTTCTTTCCATCCTCTCCCTAATTAAAATCTAACATGACAGAATCACAAGCTTCTTCACTGAAGATAATAAAGTGGAATGGAGTTTGTACACACCATACAATATTGATGTCACATCACCTTCTGAATGCTCCCAGAGATTATAAGGAGCAATAAAAAAAGCTAAAATTGCCATTGTCCAAAAGTATTATGCAACCTAAGAAGCAGGAAAAGCTTTCTTGAGATAAGGGCTGGTTTGAATTTGAATTGGCAGAGAAATTCTGTCCCATTTTGTTCTACTAGTCTTCATTCCATTTGATGAAGGAGAATTTAGTTTAGAAATTACTCAAAGGAGAACTGAGTATTCTCATGGGTGGAATACAATGTTCTTGTACTTAGTCATAGGACAGCCAGCGTATGTATGAGTGTGTATTTGTGGAGCTCTTGACTTGAAGTAGATAATTTTGTCTCCAATACAATCCTGGGGTTCCTACACTTTAATCAGATCCCAAGTAGAAATACCATAAGAAAACTCCTCCTTCATTATCAGTATGATTTCTACTACTAAGGGAGTCTTGCTCTTGAGAAATTGTTGGTTAGTTGTTCTAGTTAGTCATCAAAGAAAATTGTCTGCCTAATTTCTCCATCCACAAATTTGGTAGAGAATTTCAGCTGTGGAAACTCTTGGAAGGCCAAAAGCGTTGTACCTTAAATAGATGAAGTGCATGTCTTTTGGCCATTGTTGAACACCCTACATTACTTGCACATATCTGTTCTGAGATTTGGGATTGAGTAGTTCTTCTCTATAAAATCTGGCCTCTAAAAACCCAAAAGTGGAAAACCTGTAGACTCCCTTTTATAGATGAAGTATAAGAACATTATACTCCATAAAAAGAGAAATGCTGTATTTTTTGTTGCCCTCAATGAACCTGTCTGATTTTTAAATGTTCTTTTCTCATTTTATGTATTCTAAATTATAAGGTACTTGAACATTTTCATAATTTTATTCTCAGCTCTAAAGTTCCCCCCCACTAGCTTCTAAACGACATAAATTTGCCTAAATTTATTGAAATGTACTTTTCATTTTTTGCTCCTCTAGTTTCATCTAGGAAGATTGTCCAGAACATTCTTAGAAATCTATGCACTTTTTCTTTCTCCATACTTTCATCACAAATATTCTGTTGCTAGCCAGGTTACCAGCATTGTGCGTGTTTACATTTTTAGGAATAATTTCATTAAAATGCAACCCGAGCTGATTTCAAAAAGTGTTATTAAAAAAAACCCTATGTGAGCATGGTCAAGTGGTCACCAGGAATAAGAACTGGTTAGAGTTGGCTTATTACTAGAATAAAATAATGAAATACTAAATGAAGCAAATTGCTTAATATGAGCAAAAAATAAATAGAACCTTGATATAAAACTAAAATAGGCTTAATTCTCCCAAATACTTTTCATGAAACCCAGAACATCCTACCTTAGTCAAGGCACATGGGATGGCACTACCCATCTGGCATTATTATTCCATTAACTTCAAATAATTTATATGTTTCCTTCCAGCCTTCAGCCTAGTTTGAAAGAAAAATCTCAGTCATTAGTCCCTGGCATGAGAGTGGCTATTGTAAGTCTTTGTCAACCATTTTCTTAAATAACAAAGTATTACAATATTATTCCAGTGTCCCTTGAGAGATTTATCTGTAGGATAAATTAATTCTTAATAATTAATACATTAATTCTTAAAGTTAGTCGGTTGACAACTTTCCTGTCTCTTTTCATTTATCTTATCATAAATCAAAACGTCGATAGAATCAACTGCTAAGAAGAAAATTGAATAGTGTGGGTGGTTTTTCCTCTTCATTTCTTGTTTCTTTTGGAATTACTTGCCTTTCCCATAAAAATAGCTGCTGCTGTTCTGCAATTCAATATCCTATTTGTTTTTATTCTTAAACAATTAGATGAAGCTGTAACACAGCAAAACACAAAGAGATTTTACCAGCTTTTGTAGGCATGTGATAGATCACTGGAATTCATATGTAAATGAAGATATTATTTTATTATTACAAGAATCAAAATCACCTAGCCCAGTCAGAACTATCTGGTATATTGTGTAATAATAATAATAATAAACCATTTTATGCAAAAGCTGTAGTCAGCTTGAAGAATAACCTGATTCCTGAGAACCATTTACAAAATGAGATCTGAAATTTGCCACCAGCAATTTAACACAAAATCTGGAGGCCCACAAGTTCCTTATTCCTAAATTAGTCAGGAAAACATTTTCTAGATAGAACCATTCCCCTTCTGCAAAAATCTTGGGAAAAGTGACAGTTCATGCCCCTTGGATCTTAGTGACAGAATAATGCAGGTGCCTGGTATGACAGAACATGGTAGAACATGTTTGCTTTGTGATCTATTCTTAGCTCATTAGGCTTGCCTGCTATTCTTGTTTATCCTGTCCTGTCCTGTCTGCAATGTTGGGTAAGATCACCCAGTGAACTTTGGGCAAGCAGTGCTTGGAAACACAAGCCCCCCTCTTCTCCAGAGCCAATGCCTTAATATTTTACCATCTTTTGACTATCCCATTGGCTCATGAAAATGGTACAGGAGTGAGAATCTATGAATCTCTTGGACAGGAGGAGAGGGACTTGCTCCTTCCATTGATGCTGTTGATGTAGACTTTAAGGATATAGATCCTACTTGCCAGCATGAGGAAGACCTCTCACAGAAGTGCTCACAGAATTCAGTACTTTCATCAAAATGACAAGAGCAGAAGGTTCTGTTGTGATGCAAGTTCTGCCCTTTTTCACATATATATGTGACCTCATGACACATGAACTAAAGGGGGCACTGCTCCTCTAATTCCACCCCTGAAGCCTATCCACTGAGGTCCCTGGGCAGGCCCTAAATGTGTAGGAGATTATTTATGTGGATTACTGATTCTCTTGCCTGCTATTCCCATATTTGGCTGTTGATGCTTCCCAAATGAAACCAGTGCATAACAGAGAGAGAGAGAGAGTCAGCACATGTCAGGCCCCAAACCAAGAATGACATGTGGTGATTCCTCCAAGCTGAGGTCATTATTGTTTTCATCCCTACTGACAAAATCTTGCTAGATTGAGGACTCTATTATCTGCATCCACAGTATATTCTGTGAACTATTAGGAAGGTGCTGTTTCCACCCTCTTTCACTCACATATAACATCCAGAGGGTCAGGCCTGAATAACCAGACCCACATGTGCAGTGTTCAAAATATTTTATTACATTCTGCTTATAATACAGGAATCTCTCCAATTTTCATCTTCCACATGGGAACTACTAGATAAAGCTCTGAGTTATTCGGGGTGTGTGTGTCAGACTTAGCTCTTTAGTGTTTATGTAGTGAGTCCAAGCTAATTCCGCACTTGAGCTATCCTTCCTGCTAGGATGGTTTCTCTCCAAAACAGACTGAATTGTCTTTCACTCTTCTGGAATGCACCCCCTCCTGGGAATCCACTTTTGTATTGCATTCCATCACAGCACATGATACACTATATGGGTTCTTTTAAATTGGATGTGAGTTGCTGCTGCATCCACAATAGAATGTTTACACCATTTTGAAATTGAGTGGCATGGCTGGTAACAGCATTTTTGGGAAGAACCTCAGTGTAGAGCTCAAAGATAGAACAGATATCACTTGCCAGACAGGCCAAGCTGATAGTGAAACAAAATTGCACCAATTAAATTAATTGCTGATACTGTTTGCTGGCAAATCACTAATTTGTGTGGGAGGGAAGGGGTAACATGGATTTATTTTTATTTATTTATTTTTGGTATAATGGAAATAGGACATTCAAGGACAAGCGACCATAAGACTGGAAGCTTGGCTATTATTTAGTAATTGTTTGGGGCCTTATAGAAATTTTTCATCTGGATTCCATAGTAAAAATCTGGAAGTGGAATCCAGACAAGGAAAGTACAATGTAAGATTCAAACTTTATGGTAATTTCTCGATTTTTTTTTGTTCCAAAGAGAATTTCAAAAGCAACTGTAAGAAGATTTAATGAATTATATTTAATCATTCATTGTGGAGTCCTAGGTTCTCTCTGAGCTTGACTGTTTTTCTGCAGATGTTTCATTACCAAACTAGGTAACATCATCAATATATATGTTGCCTAGTTTGGTAATGAAACATCTGCAGAAAAACAATCAAGCTCAGAGAGCACCTAAAACTCCACAATTCAACCTTGAGTTATAAATATTCTCTTCTATAATCATCCATATCCCAACATTGAAAATGCAATTCCTTTCAATAAGATACAAAAAGAGAAACAAAACAGAATACTCAGTTGCAGAGAATTAAGAACAAAAAAACAGTCAAGATCCTTTGCACAGATCCTTTGGTTGAAATGGAAATCTCAATTGGTGCACCAACACGTGATTGTCTTTTTCACTGTTTGTTGGAAATCTTCCAACAGGGTATTTGCATCCTAGAGCCAAGGAACACTTAGAGAGATAATCTAGCTTGAATTGTTGGTTTCCTTCCCTTTTAATGAAATATTAGTATCTTTCTGATGATTAACTGATAGATTATATGCCATCAGATTGTTTACTTGATTTGTATGATTATCCATTGGTTTCTTCTCTTGGCTGTCCATATCTATTTACCCAAGCAGTACCCACAAAATATTGCAGAGGGGAGTTCAAGAACCCAGCCAGCCCATTATGTCTTCTTGGAATGACACTGTACTCTGCTTCTTCCTTTCAATGATCTTTTATTTCTTCTCTGATACATATACACACACATTCCAATCATATAAATGCATAAAAATTAGAAATTTTTTATTTTATTTAATTAGATTAGTGTTCCCCATCACTCAAAAGAATTCAGACTTCATTATTTGCTTTGTTTGCAAACCTTGGGATTTCTGTCAGCCCATAGTTTGCTTCTTCTAGTGGGCATAAGAATCCATAGCCAAAGGATGTGTTTGCTTTCAATAGGATATCTGATTAGACAGGGATCATATAAGCCAATAGAGGAAGAAGTTTTGGTAACACTGGCCAATAAGTTGAACTTACTGCACTTGTCCATGCTGGAATAAGTATGGTTGAAACTTTGATTGATTATGTGCCCTCAAGTCATGTTAATTTTTAGTGTTGGAGAGCAACAGTTCAGATTGAAAGGAAGGCTCAAGAAAGGAATTAGCCACTAAATAAACAAGAGGGTTAGTTCTGACCCCCTCTCCTTTGAATGCCTTAGAGCCTTATCTGATCTTTCCCAGGTGAAAGCTGCCAGTCTGGGGAGATTCCTGTGTAATAGGCAGAAAACAATAAGGTAGCTAGTTTGAACTCTACACATGTGGATCTGGTTGTTCAAACCCTGACCTTAGCATAAAGATAGATTTTTCCACAATAATAAGGTTTTTTGGAACTAATTTGGTTTTTTAGACCATCCAGTGGTTGGAACTTTTTAAAAACAATTTCTAAATTGCTTTTAAAATAATAACAGAAAAACAAAATACGAAAGATACAAAACACAAAAATATATAACTGTACATAATTAAAAAGCACATAACAAGTACTTAAAAATAAGTGAAAAAATACAACAGAAAAAAATAAACTGTCATTACATACTTACATTTCTGTATACAATTGTCTAATCCAAATATTCTGAAACTAAACATTATGAAACATCATAGTACACTTATATAATATCATGCATTTTTTACCGACTGTACTTTGTATAAATGAATCTCATATTTTATTATTTTTATCCATACATCTTAGGCAATCTACTCATAAGTGGCAAATGAAATCAAGTTTTCAGTCAATGGGTTAAAATGGACCCATACATTTATCTTTCTAATGTTATAATATCATTTTAGCTATAATAAGAGCATGGAGAATTCATTTATATTGTCCAGTTGTCAAGCTCCATGTAGTAGATATATAATTCAATAGAATATTATCCTCTGAAAATTTTAGCTTTTGTTTCAGTCACATTTTATATCATCCACAGCTTTCCCCAAAACTAAAATGTTAAAAATCTGTTTTAAAGAAACTTTATTCTTCTTACATCTCTAGAAAACTGCTATCCTAAACAATCCTTTTCTATACAGATGTGATGTAATCCAATACATTTTAAATATTATTTTCTGTTGTGTAAGTCGTAATTTGAGTCCACTGACACTTTTGCTATAGAAATGTAAGCACTTCTATTATCTAGGCAATATAAGAACCTCTAATTCTATTCTACTCATCAATTCTACTCATTCTACTCATCAATTAACTTCTGCTTATTGAATTGATTTATGATTGGAACTTTACCTCCTGTTCTAAAAACAAGGACAAGTCCTAGCAATCCTCCACTGCGGTAAATATTATGGAAATGTTGCTTTGGTTTGCTAAAAAGGACAAGTGAGAACTAAAAGTCACTTGAGAACTGAAAGTCAGCCTTTCTCTCCTTTTGCAATCTCTTTAGAATAAACTTGTTACTCTTACAAAGACTCATCAAAGATGATATACCACCAAACATTGCTCAACCCAATAATTTTTCACCTGTGGTTTGTTTAAGGCATGCTTATTCATAGCCTCTCCAAAGATTATTTTTTATATCCTAGTATCACTGTGTTTAACATATTAAGTATTTCAAAAGAACTCTCAGACTTTTAAACATAAAATAAAATAAACCCAATGCAATCATTATTTGTATAGTATTAGCGGCATTCAGTGTGATAAACTGTGGGTGGTTGTTGGAATCTTTGTGATAATGAAAATGACTCCATTCAATTTCAAAAATACTGCTTATCTCACCCTAGGCTTATTTTTGGTGTGTGGGGAGGGGAGAAAAAAAAGTATTCTAAAACTGCTTTTATATACAGTACTTCAGATTTACAATATAGGTATCAGCAGAGCAGTTCAGTGTGTGACAGTTATATTCTGCTATTCTTCTTGCCTCTAACAAAAGAAAACAGATTATTTACATCTTTGCTAATTTAAAAATATACACTAAGCCATAACAATGCATGTAGACTACTGCTTGCAAAAACCCCACATGGTCCAGGCAGGAGGGAAGTTTATTTATTCTCAATTTTTTAACAAGTAGATTCCAAAAAAATATTTTGATTTCACTGTAAAAAAAGCCTAATCCCTTCACTAAAATCTGTTCACTATATCTCTAATCCTTATTGCTTTGATTATGGATTGTCGCTCAGTCAGCCAGATGTTTAGACTGGATTTGGCATTTTTGTCCACCTAGTGAGCTTTTCCCAAGCACCTGGGATAGGCAGATGTTATTCTTTGATGTTTTAAAAGATATTGTTGTAGGATGTAAGCTGTTGTGGGTGCTGCCTTTTGCAATTGACTGATGGTGAGTTTGTCAATGCTGACGATGTTCAAGTGGTGCTCCAAATGTTTTGGGATTGCACCTAAGGCCCCTATCGCTATTGTACCACCTTTGCTTCCTTTTGCCACAGTTGTCCTATTTCTGTTTGCAGATCTTTGTATTTTGTGATTTTCTCCAGTTCTTTCTCTTCTATTCTGCTGTCTCCAAATACTGCCATGTCTACTATCCAGACTTTTTTGTCTTTCTTATTGACTGTTGTTAAGTCTGGAGTGTTATATGGCAGGTGTTTGAATTCAGAAGTCCCAGAGCAATTTAGCTTCTTCATTTTCTATTTATGTTCTTTATTTTATGATCCCACCAGTTCTTTCTTGCAGGCAAATTATATTTCTTGCAGATTGCTTTGATGATGATGATTATAACTGTTACTATGATTGACAAAAAGTGCAGAGCAGAACATCAGTTTTTGTAACTGAAAACTGAGTACCTGTCCCAATGTCATTTTGAGAGATGTGGAATGTGGCCTAAATCTGCCAGGATGAATCAGTGAGCTGACATTTTTCAGTAATGACCAGGCTAGTCACTGATATAACAGGTTGATTCTGTTGCCATGATTACTACAACCCTCCCCTTCTCAAAAATACTGTTGAAAATGCTAACCTTTCAGATAAGTAGAAAGCCATCCATTAATGTTGTGTTTGCTTGCACTTTAGACAGTCAGTCCAGAAAGTCCTGTAAGAAAGAAGTGTAACATTAGAAAACATTATAAAACATCCCTTCTGTATTCATCCATTAAGAGGAACAAGATTGCAGTTGTTTAGGTCCAGTAGCTTCAAGATTATCCAAGTGATAATACTTGCCCATTTTTCAAATCCACTGTAGTTACAGGTGTTATGGGAAGGGGATTTCAGTAGCATTGGGGTGAAAAACAATCTCAACTTTCAGTGTTCATTGAGCATTTCCCATTCCTAAGTCATTTCCAAAAAACCTAAGATGATATAGCAGAGCTGAAAAACACTATGGAGAATGAAATCGTAGTTTATCAGTTAATCAGTTTATGCTGAGGCATCACTCAAAATAAAAAAGAATAGCAAACAGAGGAAATGAGCTAAAGATACTATTTCTGCTCACTAACTTTCTAAATTTGAGGAAAATTAGGCCACTGGAAAAGATCTGGGAGTTTCATTAATCCCTGTGAACAATTTGTACTGGCCAAATAGGATGTTTTGAATTTAAAGAGATGGAACCAAGCAATCTTCCAGGCACCATGTACTATAGAATGAAAATTAGGAGCAGAAAAACACTCTTGTACTTTTTGCTATTTGTTCTCATTCAGTCTGATGAAAGGAAATGTGCTTTTACCATTTCTTTTAAGGGAAAGAGAATTTGTCTCCTAAGTGCATGTCACTATGACTTCTGAATTGATGGGATGCAGGAACAGTAAGTTGGATTGCAGAGTGATTTCTAGGTCTAAGATCCTTGCTTGCAGACAATTATTCCTGTGGCATTGATGTTAACAAGGCTGGTAACCTAGATTGTATCTTATGTGTATTATGAAAAGATGTCAATCAGATAGAATGAATAAGGTTAACTTTGCATAATAATTATTGTATAAGGAAAGTGAATGGGTCCAGGGAAAGTGAAACTTGTAGTTGGATAATGTTGATGAGATCATCAAAAAGGGATGAGAACTTGAAAGAAGAAAAGTGGTGTATGGATGTGTTGGAGGCAAGGTGCAACGTTAAAAAGAAATAGAGAGGTAGAGTGAATAATGTTGGTGTATCTAGATTACCAAAACTAGTCAATATTAATCCCCAAGGGTGAATGGAACATTCCAAGGGTTCAGTGTTGTTGTTTGTGGCATTATTATTCAGTAGTACTATTAAAGTGCGGTGCGTGGTGGCTGAGTGGTTAAGACACTGGGCTTGTCAGCTGCAAGATCAGCAGCCCAGATGTTTGAGACCCAAGTGCTGCTTTGTACTGGTGATCTCCTATTACTTGCTCCAGCTCCTGCTAGCCTAGCAGTTCAAGAGCATGTTAAAATGCAAGTAAATAAATAGATACCAGCTTCAGTGAGAAAAGTAACAGTGTTCCATGTGCCTCAGCATTATAGTCATGCCAGCCACATAACCATGGAAGCATCTTCAGACAAACACTGGCTCCCTTGGCGGTGAATTGGAGATGAGCATTGCCCACTGGAGTTGGTCATGACTGGCAGGGGAAGCCTTTACCTTCTTTTACTATTAGTGTTTATTAAATTATTTTTACATAATAAATGTCTGGGGGTTGATGAACAATCTGAAATTTCATGAAAGGGGTTGGTGAGCTGAAGACTTTGGAGATCTCTGATGTGGATTTAAGACTCCTTGTCCTTTTTATCCTCTTTAATTTCTCTGAGTTCCTACTTCTGCACTTTGCATAACATTGCTTATCCCAAAAGGGAATAGGAGAATTGTGTGATGGATGTATTTCTGGGTCCAGAGAACTTTGGCAAAATGCTGAGAAATGCTCACTAGTGAATTCTTACTTCACAGGCTATAATTCACTACCAACAGTAAATTAGAACAAATCTTCAAAGGCTTTGAAAATAAGTAGAACAAATTGGGTTTCTTTTGGAGGAAAATAAAACTTGCCAGGAATATTTCAGATCATTATATTTTTATACCTCACACATATACATATACATACAGGTAACTTTGCTTGTGGGTAGCTGGCAGGGAACATTGCAAATAGTGATCACATGACCATGGGATACTGCAACAGTTATTAAGTATGAACCAGTTGCTAAGTGCTGCACCACTGTCACAGGACCTCAGGGGTCCTGGGACAACCAGAACTTTGAGGACCAGTCGTAAAGCCATTCATTCAGCACTTTTTAAGTTCAAAGTGTAAAGAGAGGTAAGAATGACTCACCTGGTCTGTACAAATATCCAATTGTACATTAAAAAAATCCATCACATCAAAACAAGTTCTGCTAATAGATAAAGCTTTGAAATAATCACTATATTTTTGTAAAATATAATCCTTAAATTTAAAGGAGCTATTAAGGGCACAGAATCCAACTCCCTGCTTAGTGCAGGAATGCAATTTAAAACATCCCGGACAGATGGTTGTCTAATCTCTACTTGAACACACCCAATGAATAAAAGCCTTCCATTTCTTTGTATAACTGTTTTCACTGTTAAATTATTCTTACCGTTACAGTTTTATTGTATGATTTAATCAGTGTCAATATTTCTGTCACTACTAAACCCCCATTTCTGTGTTTGGCACTCTGAAATGACGCTACAGAGAACAGATCTTGACCTCCTTCTATGTGACATCCTTTAAAATATTTGAGTATGCCTTTGTGTTCCTACTCAGCTGTCTTTTCTCAATTGTAAAAAATACTTCTTTTGGAAGGGGGTGCCTTTGAGTCAATGTTGACTCCTGGTGACTGTCTGGACAGGTCCAGTAATTTTCTTGGCAAGATTTCAGAAATGGGCTG
>JANHZU010002894.1:73354-84015 GCA_032468055.1 Acrochordus granulatus
CTTTAGCTTCTCTTCACTTTCTGCCATTAGAGTGGTATCGTCTGCATATCTGAGGTTGTTGATATTTCTCCCGGCAAATTCCAGCTGGTGATTCATCCAACCCAGCATTTCGCATTATGTCCTCTGCATATAAGTTAGACAAGCAGGGTGACAGTACATAGCCTTGTCGTACTTCTTTTCCAATTTTGAAACAATCTGTTGTTCCATGTCCAGTACTAACTGTTGCTTCTTGACTAGCATATAGGTTTCTCAGGAGTCAGGTAAGATGGTCTGGTACTCCCATCTTTTGAATAATTTGTCACAGTTTGTCGTGATCCACACAATCAAAGACTTTAACGTAGTCAATGAAGCAGAAGTAGATGTTTTTCTGGAACCCCTTGCTTTCTCTATGATCCAGCAAATGTTGACAATTTGATCTTTAATTCCTCTGCCTCTTCGAAACCCAGCTTGTACATCTGGTAATTTTTTGTTCACATACTGCTGAAGCCTAGCTTGTAGTATTATGAGCATAACCTTGCTAGCATATGAAATGAGTGCAATTGTACGATAGTTTGAACATTCTTTGGCATTACCCTTCTTTGAGATTGGAACGTAAACTGATCTTTTCCAATCCTGTGGCCATTGATGAGTTTTCCAAATGTGCTGGCATATTGAGTGCAACATTTTCACAGCATCATCTTTTAGGATTTTAAATAATTCTGCTGGAATATCAACACCTCTGCTACTATTGTTGTTATTAATATTTTCTAAGGCCCACTTGACTTCACACTCCAGGATGTCTGGGCTCTCGGTCAGTGACTGCACCATCATGGTTATCAGGGACATTTAGATCTTTCTGGGATAGGTCTTCTGTGCATTCTTGCCATCTCTTCTTAATCTCTTCTGCTTCTGTTAGGTCCCTACCATTTTTGCCCTTTATCATGCCCATCTTTTCATGAAATATTCCCTTGATATCTCCAATTTTCTTGAAGAGATCTCTAGTCTTTTCCAGTTGATTATTTTTCTCTATTTCTTTGCATGTTTCATTTAAGAAGGCCTTCTTAACTCTCCTCGCTATTCTCTGGAAATCTGCATTCCATTGGGGATATTTTCCCTTTCTCCCTTGCCTTTCATTTCCCTTTTTTCTTTCATCTTTTCGTAAAGCCTCGTCAGAAAGCCATTGTACCTCTTGTACAATGTTACGCACCTCTGTCCATAGTTCTTCAGGCACTCTGTCTGTCAGACCTAATCCCTTAAATCCCTCATCTCCACTATATATTCATAAGGGATATCATTGAGGTCATACCATGAATGGCTTAGTGGTTTTCCCTACTTTCTTCAATTTAAGCCGAAATTTTGTAAAACAAGCTCATGATCTGAGCCACAGTCAGCTCCAAGTCTTGTTTTTACTGACTATATAGAGCTTCTCCTTCTTTGGCTGTAAAGAATATAATCAATCTGATTCTGGGGTTGACCATCTGATGATGTCCATGTGTAGAGTCACCTCTTGGGTTGTTGGAAAAGTGTATTTGTTATGATCAGCTTGTTCTCTTGACAAAATTCCATTAGTCTTTGCCTTGCTTCATTTTGTACTTCAAGGTCAAATTTGCCTGTTATTATGGTTTACTTTTGACTTCCTACTTTAACATTCCAATCCCCTATGATGAAAAGATGTCTTTTTTTGGTGTGAATTCTAGAAGATATTGTGGGCTTTCAGCTTCTTTTGCATCAGTGGATGGGGTATAGATTTGGATTATTGTGATTTTGAATGATTTGTTTGGATTCAAACAGATCATTCTGTCATTTTTGAGATTGTACCCTAGTACTGCTTTCTTTCCTTTTTTATTGAGTATGATGGCTACTACATTTCTTCTCAGGGATTCTTGTCCACAATAGTACATATGGTGATCATTAAATTCACCCATTCCCATCCATTTTAGTTCACTGATTCCCAAGATGTCGATGTTCAACATTATCTTCTCATGTTTGACCACATCTAGCTTACCTCGATTCTTAGATCTTACATTCCAGGTTCCTATGCAATACTGTTCTTTACAGCATCGTGCTTCCCTTTCACCTGCAGTCACATTCACAGCTGAACATCCTTCAGCTTTGGCCCAGCCATTTCACTCTTTCTGAATCTATTTGTAATTGCTTCTGATCTGAGGGGCTCATCTTTTGTCAATGTATCTTTTAGCCTTTTATTACTGTCCATGGGATTTTCTTGGCAAAGATACTGGAGTGGGTTGCCATTCCCTTCTTCAGTGGAATTCTGTGGCCCATTTTTCACTAGATGTCCAGGAACCCCAACAACATCTAGTGCAGTCTTTGTTAACCCGGACAACGACTGAGCCAGTCTGGATTCTGTAAATTATGTCTCATATTTTTTATGGGAGAGAGTCACTCTTTGTCTGGTTCCTCTGATGAGATCTGTCCATTATGGCTGAATCTCTGGCATAGTTCTCATCTTCTTTGGAGCACACAAGCCCCCCAACCACAGCAAGGTGGTTCCTCACTGGGGGGAAATTGTACTATATGCATCTACATTATCTCTGTGCACTATTAAAGAGGTGCTGTCTTCACCTTCTTTATCTTATACATAATATCTGGACTGAGTTGCCTCTTATTCCTCTGGGAATCCATCTTCTTACTGCATTCCATCACACAGACAAAATTTATTAAAAGAAATATTAAAGAATAGACAATGTGGAAAAGATATTACTCTCCAATTTGTAACCTTATTCCAATTTGATTTGGAACTATCCATAAACCATCTGAGTATAATTTTTAAGACAGCTATGTACTGTTTATTTGCCATGCCATCAAGCCTACATAGAATAAACTTGCTTATCAGCTTATCATAAGGAAGTCAAGATATATTATGTTTACAGCAGTTCTTCAATCTATTAAGTATTTATAAATTGATAATTAAAATAATTTAAAAATGGATAAAGTTGTAATTTAGTAAGTTTTCTTAACAAGTCTACACTTAGTTCTTGTAATTATTTTTAACAATTCTTCCATGTATTTAAATCCAGATGCTTGTGTAGTACTGCCAAAATCATTCATTTAGATTTCTAAACAGAAAAGGATATTTTTAACATACAGTACAATGCCTCCTCCCTTTCTATTGCTTCTGTTGTTTGAACAAATTGCATTATTTCATTGTTATATTCCAGTCATGAATCTTCTCACCAGATGTCTGATATGCCTATTAAATCATCTGAGATCTCAGTACTAACATCTTGAGCTTATCTTATTTATTTTTCATACTCTCAACACTATTATACATACACAATATAGGAAATGAACTTTACACCACAATGTTCTTTCTGATTTTTCACTAAATGATTTAGGAAGCCCCATTTCAGCAATACACCCAGTTTTACAGGAGTCCTTTTTTCAAGGTTTTCTTTCTATCTCCAAAACATTAATTTTAAAACCCTCCTCATCAAGCTTACCATACTATGGCCATATGCATTTGTTGCCCTCCCAATACTTTATACAGATAATTAAACCATGGTTTCAGAAATCAAGTCTCTCGCATTGGCACTAGTTACATATTCAGTCAGAAATATATTACATATCTCCATTGGGAAGCCCAAAGGTTTATCTCAGCCTGGTTTGACCAGCCATACCAATGACCTTACTGAGATTGTGCTCTGTAAACTAAGATTCAAGCACATCTTATTTGTTTGAAGGATTCAGGAGTAATTTTGCTGTGCTACTCAGAATTCTGTAAAATTGAAGTAAAACTGTATTATTTTAATGTAAATGATACAAGAACTATGATGTGAAACAAAAGTATGTGTCAGATTCAGATTATGACACAAAGTGGACTATTTTGGAAGAGATAAATGCCTCAATGGGGCTTTTAATATTGTAAAGAGCAGCATTTGGCCAGTTATCATAAAACATATGTAAAACATTCCTGGTAAAGGAGGAAACTGAAATGTTGGATTTCAGTTATCAATTGGGCAAGACTCCTCCCTAGGCATCTCAAGTGGACCTGCATCATGCATGGCTTCCAACTGGGACTGAATTTGAATGACTTTATCCATCAAATGCAAATTTCTCTGCATGGCCCTGTAGATAATCTTCTGAATCTCCCTTTCCAAGAAGGGATTGGGTGACTCTGAACAGGGCCAAAGTACAACACTCTGCAGATGCAATAAGGGTGGAGAAATAATTATCATGTTTATTGCCACAAGGTAGGCCTTAATAGCAGCTCTAACTCATGTTTGGTCAGATTCATCCCTCATCTTCCACCAGTGGTGCTCCAGATATCTCTTTACCCTCTTCAGCACCTACAACTCTTATGTGAACCAAGGGGAGTGTCGAGTGTGTTGGGTAGAGAGGACTGCATAGGTGTGATTCTGTCCAAAGCCTTGGCCACCCTTTGATTCCAGGATGCAACCAGGTCTTTGGCAAGACCATGCAGCAGTACTCCTTGGACATTCCTCAGTTCCCTCTGAAAGCCTTCTGGGTCCATCAGTTACCAAGGGCTGGCCACTCAAATAGATTCAACTTTCCTGCAGAGAGGGATAACATAAGAGAATCTCAAAGACACCAGGGCATGATCTGACCATGACAAGGGGGATATTGAAAGTTCTGCCACCAGGTCACATTGCCATTGCTCTGACAAGAAAAACATATCCAGAGTGTTACAACTGGCCTGAGTTGGGCCTGATATAATCTGGGATAGGCCCTTGGACTCCATGGAGACCAGGAAATTCTGAGCCTAGACTTGAGAACAAACCCAAAACAGTAAATTGAAATCTCCCAGAACCATCAGCCTGGGGAAGTCCACTGTCAACCCTGAGGTGGCCTCAACCAGCTCAGGCAGGGAGGATGCTGTGCAGCAGGAAGGCTGGTATAGTAGCAACAATCCCAACTGATCCCATGAGCAGAGCTTCAAGAACAGGGTCTCACAACTGGACACTTGTGGAACAAGGCCCCTGGAGACAAAAAAATTCTCTGATGACCCCATATATGTATGTATCTATGTATGCATACATTTAAAAGATCTATATGTTGCCCAGCTTAAATGCAACTCTGAGCACCTCTTCTCCTGATCTATTGAAAGAAGAGGAATGAATCTTCAAAGCAGAAAGAATTATATTTATACAAAGCAATATAGAATGATTACTTAAATTCATAACATGTAATATACAAGTGGACAACATGGTGATTTCTAAATATTTCGATTCAGTGTCCATAAACTTCAGCCAGCATGGACAATGATCACAGTTTATGGAAATTATCAATTAAAACATCTGAGGAACCTCAGGTTATTAGTAGGACAATTATAAAACTGGAAGAATCTTTCAAATTCTTTGTCTTAATCCAAGAAGAAATATTTGTGTTTACCAAACTCAGTAGTTAAGCTACCAAGAAGTTCTTTCCATTTATCAAAGTGCTGGATATATCTGAAACAAATTTAAATTTGAAAAAATAAGTAACTGAGGAAACTGAAATAGACCAATTGTCCATACCGGCTAAATATGATAAGAATCAGATCAAAATTTAGCAGAAAGCACAGTTAATAAAGCACGTATTAGGCCTGGATGTGATCCAGGTTCAGTCTCCAGAAATACATAAGTCAGTGTTCAAATTGAAGACACTCAACAGTCATTAACAGAATAGAGATCACTGGTCAGGGCGGATCATAGGTCTGTTATGGTAAAAACAGTTTAAGGATCCAGAAACAGCTTGGTACAGATTAGATTAAATAAGCAAACAGCTGTTCCCTTTCTAATAATGGTAAATGAAGTGATTCCTTTCCTGCAGTTATTTAATGATTAAGCACAATGCAGGCTGGGAGTTATTGCAGAAGAAAGTGGCACAATAATCTATGGTGATGCTGATGGTGATGCTGAAAAATAGCAAGAGAATGATGTCCAAGAAAGGAAAAACAAAACAATAACTAAATGAAAATGTTGTGAGGACCCAGGGCTCCATGTGTTCCTCAACCTATTTTGAGGCACTGATGGGATTTAAGTATTGTAAAACTCATCAGGAAGAGTGATATTTTTACATAATACCAAAAGTATGAATTGAACTAAATAATTAATTTTATTTATGTCCTTCCTTCCTTCCTTCCTTCCTTCCTTCCTTCCTTCCTTCCTTCCTTCCTATGTGTCTAGCTAAGCAATCAAACCAGCAAGTACAACCTTCATTATTAGACTAAAGGAAAATGTGGCTGATGTTTAGATGCTGGGCATAAGCAAGAATCATTCTGACAGTTCCCCAGTATTCATAGTTGAGACACTACTAGAAAAATAAAGCAAAGAGAGCTACTCTTATACCAACTTTCATTCAGATATTATTGGGGGTGGAAATGGATTACATGTGCTACCTTTGTCTGTCTACTGGGTCTGCCCACTTCCAACTTAGGAAATCAAAACCCTCAAATGTCTACTTGGTCATAATGCTAAGTCACTAGGTTTTCTTGATTTCCACCAAAAGATATATTTTTGTCTATACACATCTCAGAGATGGAGTTACATGTCTCCTCTGTTTTTTCTTTGATTCCCACCCTGATTATATCTAACAAGGAAATGGGCTAGAAGCCAAAAGAAAAGAAGATTGAAATTTTCAGGAGTACTGCAGTACCCCAGCAATGCTGCATGTCATCTCCTAAAAGCAGTGCTTGAGATGGAAATTGGGGGACAGGGAGAGGAAATCATACATTTATATTGCTAAAATGTTCAGGCCACAGATTTAGCATTTCTGAAGGCAACCAGTCTGCACAACCCATTTTCTTATTTCTTGAATATGTTTCTTGTTAAAAGAGAGGCATATTACAAAATATAAAACTGTTAATAAAAAGCATTTTAGAGATTTAGAGCGCAGGAAATCATTACCTTTGTTTCTGGGGAATAATATATCAAGTAAATAAGAAACATTAAGGGGTACAGAGGGTCACAGGAAGAACATTTCATATACTTTATATTTCAGATTTTAGAAATAAAATCAACCTTAAGAATGTTGAATTAATAGTCTATTCTACATTTTTTTGATAGATGATATGCCATCAAGCCATCGTAGACTCTTAGAGATCACATGAATAGATTTTATTCATGAGGATCTGTCCTTAACCTTGTCTTTTAGGTCTTCCAATGGTGGATTTTAGTTACATCATAATGTAACTAAATCCACCTACCTTGTTACTAGTTCTCTTCTCATTCTTTCTACCACTCCCATCATTAGAGCCTTATTCAGAGAGGGCATTGTTCTCTCATCCAGGTTACACATGACTATTTGTCATACATATGGATTTGTCAAGTCCAATAAGAATAGACAAATTATGGCAGCTGAGTTATTTTATTTATTTATCATATTTATGTGCTGCCAATCTCCTAATGGACACTTGATGGCTTACAATCAACATTTTTGAACATTTTAACATTTCAACATTAAACCCCACCCCTCTGAGCTGATTGGCGGTGTTCATATCTAGGGGCTTTCCTCCGTGGCTCCTGCTCCAACCTCTAGCTCAGGTAGATCCAGCGTTGACTTTCTGCTCCCTTGTTGCCGGTCAGCTTCCCCCCAAAGGGGTACCCATTCATCTACTTGCATTTGCATGTTTTTGAACTGCTGGGTGGGCAGGAGCTGAGGCAGAGCAGCAGGAGTTCATCCTGCTGCATGGCAATGCTGGGTCTTGAACTTGGGCTGCCGACCTTCCAGCCAGCAAGCCGAGCTCTTAACTGCTTGTGGCACCATACCTTCATATGGGTATATGGAGTTATGTGTAATACCAAGAAAAGATGAGCAGTGGGGAATTCAAATTGTGTTGTGTGTTGCAACAAGTTTCTCACTAAACATGCTCAAATTTAGTTTCACAATGGTTGTGTGTCTTATTTTGTATCTTATTACATCCATGTAAGTATCACAGGTGAGTGACTTACATGGATGTAATTAGACACACAAAAAGAAACAAAGAAGCAAAAACTGTAGAAATTTAAATAAAGTTATTTAATACAAAGTTCAGGCTAAGTTAAAATCTTGGAAATGATCAGAATCAAGATTGAGCTGTCACTTATAAGATAAACTATGAATAAACTTCTCACCTTGATTATGTCCAGTATTTTTCTTGGTACTTTCTCAACTTCCCCTTAACCCTTAGATCAACACCACTCCCAGAGCTAAAAGCAATTGCAAGGTTGAGGATTTATTTATGTACATTTCTTAGAGCAACTCTGATGCACTTAAGTTAGATAAAAAGGATGCTGCAGGAGAAAGATATATGAAATATTCCATTCTCCAGTGTCTCCCCAATTACACTGTCCAAATCTTCAAAATAACCATATGGAGTTAATAATACACAGTAACAACAAAAACATCATAAACTACAGTTCTGAAACTCTTTAGAATCTGCTCATAAATTTCAAAAATATAATTCAGTTCTTACTTCAGTTTCAGAAGTTTTTCAAGTATCTTGGATCTATTATTGATAAATACGTCTGAGCATTGATTCAACTAATGAATCATCACCTATCCAAGTGACAGTGGCTATTGAAAGCAGAAAGCAGGGAGCATTTGAAGTCCTTTTTGACTAGTAGTTTCCACAATCTTGATTCATAGGCCTCTTGAGTCCCAAAGAGCATTATTGGTTAAGGAGTTGGATTAGAAATGGTTGAATTCAGATTTTAGTCTCTCTTGGTATGGAATCTAGTACTCTCTCTGAATGCTAGACTGAGAAATCAATAAACATTTTATTTACCAATCCTTATTTGACCATCATAGTAGATAATGGCCCATAACCTTCAATAAAGAGGCTTTTATCCTACAATGGCTTGATTTGGATTGATGATATGCATGTTTGGTTAAAGATTAATGTAATATTTTCAATTTAGTGATGTGTAGGAGGTCCATTTTTCAGGCAACTAGTGTGAAATATGAGTTTGATTGAAAGAAATTGACATCACATTAATGAGATGTTGATTGGTTTATGCTCCACCTGAGAATGTTACTCATTTGTACAAGATGAAGCAAAATAGTTTTTCATCATCTTTATGAATGGAGATGGGTGGGATTCACTGAATTTCTCTAGGAGGAGATAACAGTCTCCAGCAGTTTCTCATAAAGAGTTGATAACAGGAATTTCATAGTACTTATTATGAGGTTTATCCTTGTTTTAAGGGGTAGTGAAAGGAAGGAGATGCTATAGAGGTGGCAGCAATGGCAACTGCATTATTGGATTATCTACCAATCTGTATCCTTCTAACTTTGTAGTGTGGCAATATATGGTAGGAGACAAAGAACAGCCACCCCAGAAAAAATATGAAAAATATGTTCTGTTAATTCTGGTTCTCTTCTATCCTCAGTTTATCCGAGGGTGTTTTTTTTAATTCAGAAATTCTGATAGTCCAAACTTTTTAAATCCTCCTTAGTTATGAGGCTATTTAGAAGACAGAACACATTTTCCCCAAGGAATGTTGATTGTTCCTTACACTTTTCTTTACCCTCAAATGTCCTTATCTACTGGAATTAAAACACAATTATTTATGCATGGGCTTAAATAATTGTACATTAAATCCTGAATATAAATATGATTATTATTTACTGAACATATTGTGTTAATATACTTTGGCCATGTATGAAAGTACAGATTTGCCAAAGGTTTACTAGGATAACAATCTGATATAATATGATCAAATAACTGGCAAAAAAGCCTATTTCCTGTTTAAAGAACTTGGATAGTTTTCTTTGAGCACCCAGGCAGAACAAAAGATGATGGAATCTTGAACTACGATTATATCAAACTTCAAAGTATTTGTGATTAATGTAATTTACTAATGTTCCTTGATGTAACCAAACACTTTCCTATACATAACATTCAAACAATACTAATACATTGGATTTTCACCTTGTCTTTTGCTGCTCTTTGGAATTTTCTACAGGCAATTTCATTCTTTGATATGCAACAGCGAATAGCAAAAAAAAGCGGGGGAGAGTTATATTCACTGGCTTTACTTTTAATTCAATAGAAAATCCACTATTACAGAGTAAATGTGATTGTGATTATGAAAGCATTTGGAAAATGTGACCCTAAGGATTTCTTATGTGAATGTCAGGATGATGGTGATGATGATTCTCTTCATTTACCTGGGAAAGACATCTGTTCTTTTGAAAATCTCCACCAAAAAGGAGTCCAAATAATTTTGTTCTCTCCACTCTTACAAAAGGCAGTCACTACAGAAAATGGATATTTAGATACTTTATTTAAAGATGGTGGAAGTGAGCATGTGATCATTTATTCTTCTCTACATAGGACTTCAGGTGATTTTAGAATACTGATAAAGCCATGTCCTTCTATTGTCCTCTACATTGTGAAGGTGGATTCACTTGGAGCTATCCAAGCTGCTTTTTCCCCATTGCCTTCTTTGGTAGAAGACATCTATTTGGGTTTAATTTACTGTGACTGTATTTTTTCTGCTTAGGGATGACTCCATTAATTTCCCTTGTGATCTTCAGGATAACATAGAATGCAGTATTTATTTCTATAAAGAACTGACTTCTTGTACTTCATAAAGCTCCATGAGCAGTAATGGACAAGTTATAATCCTTGCTTAATAGTTAAGAACATCCTAAATGTCACTTGTATAGAGAAAGGCTGCAATCTTCTACAAACACCACCTACACAGTATTGGAGACCTCAACTGAGAGGCCATCCACAA
>JANHZU010002894.1:138021-151302 GCA_032468055.1 Acrochordus granulatus
GTACATCAGTGTGTTTCAACCTTGGGAACTTTAAGATGTGTGGATGTCAGCTTCCAGAATTCCCCAGCCAGCATGCTGGGAGTTGACGTTCTCACATCCTAAAGTTGCCAAAGTTGGAAAACACTAATTTATAATATTCTCTCATGTAATCTGGGAACCATCTGGTGTCCCATGCTAATGACGCAAAATTTTTACATCCTAACATTCCACAAGGAATTAACTCCAAGGGACAGCAAGAAATGCTTCAAAGCTATGAAAAGATGTGCAACGGAAAATATAGTAGATACCTATAACATGCTTAAGTTACATTTAAATTCATATTTTTTTCTGGGTTTGCACAATACAGCTGGCTTAAACTGAAAAAGAACCAACTGGGTTTATATAATTCGAACCCACTAAGAATACTTAATGGGTTGTAATTTAAGAATGTACATGTAAGAATGCAATGTATTTAGAATGTTATGTGCTAGGTTTTTCTTTGATTTAGTGAGTTGTCTGTTGTGTGTTGTCTGAATTCAGCCACCAACTTGAATTTCTTCTCAGTTGGATGCAGGTCTTGTTTCAGGTCCTGAGGAAGTGGGTGGAGTCCCTTATCAGGGAATAGTTTGAATCTGTTGGGCTTGAGGAAATAGGTAGACCTCTGTAACTTCAGCCTCCAGCTCTTTAGAGCCATACTCCTGGCTAGCTAAAGTTAACTGTGGGATGCTGTTTGTGTGGCTTTTAGGACTGATTAGTTCTTCCTTGGATGAGGGGGTTGTCCCTTTTCTTTTTAAGAAGGTGTTAATCTCCTCCTTAGGAAACCACTACTGAATCCTACCATATTAGACAATTTTTGTCCACTATCTAACCTCCCCTTCTTGGGAAAGGTGTTTGAGATGGTGGTCACATAGGAGCTTCAGATGGATGAAGCAGATTATCTGGACCCATTTCAGTCAGGTTTCAGCCCTGGGTATGGGACAGAAAGAAAACATGGGTCATGTTTTAAAGGATCTCTGGCAAGATTGAGATGGGCCTGAGTTTTGAGATAGGCAAAGATAATATTTCTGGTTATCTTTGCCTATTCTATCAGATCCAGCAGAAGGAGTGTGTTGTGGGACCCATCTGTTAAATAGTCCCATCTGGAGGAATCCAGGAGCAAAACCTTTTCTGCCATGGTGAGATTCCCCAAGATGAGTTTGGCTTCATCTGCGGCAACCTTCCAGAAGTTCTTTAAAATATAAACCAGGCTTGGAAATTTCAGGGAAATAGAGAACTTGTGAAATGGCTACACTGTATGTATTATTGAAGATGCTCTCTCCTAGACTTTTAAAATAATATTAATGCTTTTATTATAGTATAATTTTAATGTTTGGTTTTTATAGGTTGTTTTTATTATATACTGCCTAGAGACACATCTGTGAGATGGGCAGCTATATAAATGTGATCAGTTAAATAAATAAAAAAAGTTCTCCAGAGTTTCTGACTGAAATCATCCCCAATTCTACTTGGAAATTTCAAGGACTGAACAGTACTTCTTGATTGCAAAACAGGTACTTCATTGCTTCAATCTCCTTTAAGAAGATTGAGCATACACATTATCATCAATAGTCAATTTATACCAAACCTTTTTGCTCAGTGTGATTGGTATACTCCTTTTGTTACCTCCTTTTGCAATCTTTAATGAAAAGGGACACTCAAAACTACTATCAGGAAAAATTCAGAAGAAATTCTCAAGCACAGTGAGAGTATTTTAGATAAAGTGAAGTCACAAGGGAAGAAAACTGAAGAAGAATTGGGAATCCATTGTTAGCACATTAGATGCATCATCATCAGAGCCTTATAAATATTTCCTCCTATGTGATATTGACTTTGAATAGTTTCTGAAATTTTTACTTTGTTTAAAAGACAATAGCTAACTTGCTGACTGATGCAATTTACCAGACAGTATCAGATGCAGGTGAATGTAAAAGCAAAACAGAGCACAATCATGGGACCTAAAGTTGCAAAAATAAAGTGCAAAACTTATTCATTCTTATTTTTAATATTTCATATTCTGAGGTACACTATATCACAGTTTGATGGAAGCTTTCATACAACAAAAATGACTTGTCGACACTTGATTTGACAACAGCTCAAAAGCTACTATTGGAATTTGGTCTTTAGCAGAAATTTTAAAGTTCATTAAAATTTAAAGTTTAAATTTAAAGTAATCTCGAAATGAAATTCCATCCATGCTGTGATTGATTTTGTGTTGATTGGGTCTGACAAACCTCTGTTAGAAATAAAACTGTTTTGTTAGGTAGACTTTGATTATGATCAACAACCAGCTAATCACCAGGTGATCAATGACCAACAGTGACCACAGATGAGTACAATTTTAAGTCTACTAGAAAAAAAATCTAAAACATTATAAAGAATTCATATAACAGGATATTAAAGAAATCAAAAGGAGTTTTTAAAACTATTAAGTACATTAGCAATTATTAAAATACAAATGCTACAAAATATTTAAGTTTTAGTTTAAAAGCTACTAAATTTTAAGCTATTTAAGTAACTGCTCTTCGAAGATAAGAGTTACATTCATTTATATGAATCTAAATTTATTTGCTAATGTTGAATATTATTTAACACTGCACAACCATTAAATGATAGTTTTAAAATTCTGTCTGGAGTATTCATAAGATTTTAATAGGACCATAGTATCTAGCAGTAAAAAGTGATGGCAATTGTACAGAATTCAGCTATACTCCTGGAGGTGATCTCTACAGTATCTGCTTCTAAGAACAGAATAAGATCAGCTTCTGTTTTGCTGTGCCTGTAAGTTAAAAGAGATGTAATTAAATCTTCATGCCAGGTTGAGTAAAAGGGACACTGAAGAAGGATATTGATTTGATTTCTTCCAAAGGACATGGGGATAAAACACTGTCTATAGATGTCTTTGTAATCTCCCTTCCAGGAAAAAAAATGAAGGTAAAAATCAAGTCTGGCTAATGTAAAAACCCTTGTGTGTGATGGGTACAAAAAATTACAGTGGTATCTGGCTGAAATGAATAGTTTCCCTAAAGTGACTAAATTGTAGATTTTTAGAATGTAGCTTGCTGATGTAGCTCTAGAATCCACTGTTTTATTTCTAACAGAGATTTGTCAGAGCCAATCAACATAAAATATTGCTTGGAAAATCCAGAGTCCTAAATAAGACTTTATTTCGGTTAGTTGGACAGAGGGAGGGGGATAAAATTATGTTGCAAAGTCAAAGAAACTAAAAGGCTTTCAAAGAAGAGTTAGTTTGTTCATTTATATCCCATGGTAATCTCAGTGGTTAAGGCAGTATCTCAAACAGTAGAGTTACATTTGGGCCTCTAATGAAATCAGGTCTGTTTCTGCTCTTAATAAACATGGAATAGGGCCCTTAGGAGTTTTGAATCTATGGGAAGCAGATAACTCAATATCATAGCTCTGAAAATTTTCATTGTGGCTATGATATGCCTCTTGCTGATGTGGATAGCAGATTGGAGAATAGTGCTCATCATATAAAGAACCTCTACAGTAAGGACTCCCCAGCCAAGCTCCTTGATTCAGTAGCCAAGTTGATAGTAGAGTTCCTAGACTGATGGGTCTGAGAGACTTCAACCTGCCTTTTCTGGGCCTTGAGAAGAAGGGTCCCAGTAGTTATGGCCACCAGAGCAACCATGGACTAGATCCAACTTACTGGGTACCATACTCACAATGGTGGTCACACATTAGATCTGGGTTTTGCCTAGAAGCAGTGGCAGTGCAATCTGGAATTGGGGAATGGATAAGCCATGGATAAATTTCTCCTTCTTGGTTTTTTAGTTCTTCATGGCTGCTTTCTGGTCCAGGGAGGAATGGCCTATTTGATGGATCCAATAGGGTTTCAGGGAGATCTTGGGGTTGCAAGAAGCTCTGCTGCATGGTTCAACTGAGACCTTAGTCATGGCTTTGAATGAACATGCAAAGAGGGTGTTGAATTGGATCCTGACAGTCTGAACTGCATTTATTTATGAATCCTGTAGCACAACCTGTTTTATGGAACAGCTCTGGGAGATAAAATAATATATAGTGGTACCCCTTACAAGACAAGTAACTCACAAGACGTGAAACTCACAAGACGAGGAAAAAAAATTAATAAAAATTATTCCGCTAGATGAGCCGCAACTCACAAGACAAGAAAACTTTGCACAAGTACCTTGCGCATCATCAGTCAGCGCGCTCTGTATTTTCTGTTCAGGAAATGCCGTGTGGCTTACTCCATTGCCATATAGGTGGCAGCTGTATGTGTGTACACATTCTGTCTACACTGCCACATGACTTACTCCATTACTGTGTGTGTGACTGACCTTGCCAGAATGTATGGCAGGTCGATGTTCCTGATCCAATGACCACTGCGCGATGAGCTCACATGGGAAATCTCACAACAGAGCCCTCCTCTCTTGCTGCATAAACAGCATAAATTAAGTGAAAGGCATTCAAGAGATGAGACTCCCAGACTTCAGACTCCAGATTCTCCCTCCAGGAAATACCCTCCCCCACCTCTCTTGTCTCCCTCGCGCCAGCTGGGATATTCTCAAAGCACACACACACAAACACACATACACAAAATAAAGCAGAAATTGTCCTTGTAAATTCCCCCTCATCGCCTGGCACTCTTCTACTTTCACGGAGGCAAGAAACATTTGCAAACCACCAACAAATATGCCCAGAAAAGCGTTGCAGAGGGAAAAGGTAGTTTTGCCTCAGCAGAGGCAGCAGCAGATCCTCTGAGCCAGCAGGGGGTTCCAGACAGCAGCCAAGCTTGTATACCAAGCTTGTATACCAAGCAACAGCCTTGAAGCAGCTCCGTAAGTGTTGGTTAGTTTGTTCCATTTCTGCTTTATATCATGTATTAATCATGATTAATGATTAATTAATCATCAACAAGTTACTTGTTTCAGATGTTAGGGACAATAATTTCTTCATCAAATTCTATTGAAAATGATTTTTTGGTGAATATTTTTGGGGCGTGGAACGGATCGTCTGATTTTCTATTGTTTCCTATGGGAAACCTCGTTTCACTTTAAGAGCATTTTGTGCTAACAGCGTTCTTCCGGAATGGATTAGTCTCATCTTCTGAGGCACCACTGTAAGAGATACTGTACCTAGAGTGCTGCTGGAGGAAGACAAACAACAAATCCAATCAGGCACAATAAGGATTTTTTATTAGGATGTATCCTGTGGAAATAAGAATGACAAAGTTAGCTTACATCTCCACTTATATTGCATCCAAGTCAGCAATATTGCCATGTTTTAGGTGTCAAGTTCCTCACAAATACCTGGATATCCTTCAAGCTGACAACATCAAGCATCAAGCACACTGAAGTCAAGAAGAAGGTTAAAAGTGAAGATATAATGAGAGTCAAGATGTTTTTAAAGTCCAAACTCATTGGAGAAAATACCATCAAGGTAATTAATGCCTGGTCAATTCCAATCAAGAGATATCCAGTGGAATGGTGGACTGGAATCAAGTAGAACTGAAAACCCTAGATAGGAAGACTAGAAAAATAATGATAGTGAATCATGCCCTTCATCCCCACAGCAATACTGACAGACTACATACCTAGGAAAATAGGTGGGTATCACATGTTGCAAGTACACCAGACAACTGAAAAAGAAAAAAGGGAAATGAAAGAATATCTAAAGTATAATGAAGAAAATGCACTGAAGCTAGCATACCAAACATGCCTAAAATAAAGATTAAAATGGAAAAGCAATAGGGCAAAGCAAAGTACATAACACAACACAACACCATAACATCAAAAAAAGCAGGCAAAGCAGAAAACAACAAGACCTGGCAATGGCTAAGAGCAGGAAAATAGAAGAAATTGATGAAGGGGCTAATTCTGGCTGCACTAGACCAAACCTTAAGAAAAAATGCATATAATGCCAGAATTGAGAAGACAGCAACAGGCAGCAAATGCTATTTCTGCAAAAAAGCTGAAGAAACAGTGGATCACCTACTTAGCAACTACAAGAAGGTAAAACAACAGCTCAGACAATGGCATGATAAAGTAGCAACAATAGTGTATTGGAAGATCTGCAAAAAATACCATTTGCCTGCAAACAAGAACTGGTGGGACCACAAAATCGACAAAACAATCAGAAATGAAGGAGCTAAAATGCTCTGGGATGTTAGAATTCAAACTGACAAATACCTGCACACATAAAACCCCAGACTTAAGAACTGTTGTTAAGAAAGACAAAAGAGTCTGGACAGTGGACATTGCCGTACCTTGAGACAGTCGAACAGAAAACAAAGAATTCGAGAAAATCAGAAAATACAAAAACAACAACAACACTTGCAAATAGAAGTAGAATGACTGTGCCAAAAGAAAGCAAATATAATACCAATAATAATAGGCACCTTGGGTGCAGTCCCAAAACATCTGGAGCACCATTGACATCAGCATTGACAAAATTACCACTAGTCGATTGGAAAGGACAGCATTACTTGGAACAGTCTACATTTTGTGATGATGCTTTTAGTACCTTCAAACAACATCTACCTCTCTCAGTTCCTTGGGAAAGATGCAATTAAAAATGCCAAATCCAGTCTAAACTTCTGGCTGACTATGTGACTAACCATAATAAATATATTAAAAAAACACTATTCACAACAGATATGGATATTTATTACCAAAGCTTTTCAAGGTCTGCTGGCAATGACTTTTAATTCATAAAATATTCTGATTTCTTCATGATTAAAAAAACATGTATTTTCTCTATCTCCACTGTCACTGGATGAGCCATAAGACAAAATTAAAATACTGTACGATTAGTTGCTGCAAGGTTCTGAGATTCTTTTCAAAGTGTCATTATTTACAGTCCGCTTTTCTCTCTTTTTTTTAACCTTTTCCTTTGCTTTTGAAAACAGATTTCCCTTCTGGGAAAGAACTAATTAAATAACATTAAACTACTTCACTATATTTTGAGGGATGATATAAAATATGTAAGGTATATTTTTAGTTTTTTCAGGGAAATGGCTATTCTCAGTAGAACATGATCAAGAAGCACAAGGTTGTAGGTGATAACAGAAATTATACATGGAAAACACTTTTTTCACACATATGCACACACATCTTCTTTTTGACACAAGAGAGTAATCTGCAGGCAATCCTTAATTAATGCAACAGGTCATACTATACATTATATACCCCTCATGGTGTTTTCCCATACAACCAGCTTGCTTAGAAAGTCTGAAAAGAACATTGCATACATATTCGTAAATGTAAATATTAATGCTACATTTTTTCTACTTTTTAATATAATGGAAGAGACTTTGCTTTTGAAATATGTTTCAAAGAGAGGAGACTTTTTTTTAAAAAAATCATCTTGTTAGCAGAATATTTGAGCTACATTAGTGCTGAGGTGACCAAGGGGTACATATCAATATCCTGACTTTCTCTGTGCAGAAAGCAGAGAAAGCAGAGAATAGCTTCCCACACTACTACTAATCCTAAGAAACAGTTCTTAGATTCTCTCTCTTTTTCCTTTCAGTGGTGACGCCACTGTTGCTTCTGAAAAGAAGTCTTGCCTTTGAGAAATTGTTGAATTTCACCTTCTCCAGGTGAAATTCACATAAACACTCATCTAATTTAGAAACTGGAGTTCTCCATGGGATCCAGAATCTTCATAAAGTGGAATCCCAGAGCACAAGAGAACTTAAAACGATCTTAAATATTGATATTCTTGAGACCTCTTTGTTTCATTAAAACTGGCTGGGGAGAATTGGATAACGTGGACAGAGGAAGTGACCAACCATTCATTACAAACTTCTAGAGAGATTGTTCAGATGTTAATCTCCCACACAGATCAGTGTTTCTCAACCTTGGTAGCTTGTATGGACTTCAGCTCCCAGAATTCCCCAGGCAGCATGGCTGGTTGGAGATTTCTGGGAGTTGAAGTTCACACATCTTCAAGTTGCTAAGGCTGAGAAACACTGGCATGTATAATTAACATTAGGAGAGGCATATAAGATGAAATTGACTGGGCCTGGCTGTGATGTTAATGCACTAAGAAAAGAAGGCATTTAAATGCATAAATAGCCATATTTGAAGCCACTGCATGCATTTCACTACACATGTAGGGATCTGTGGGGCTTGTTTGAAATAATGAGAAAGCTAGCAAACTCACTGAAATTTCAGGCAGGATGAGATAGCAACTCAGACACTTAGCAGAATTTATTAAGAATCCTCTTCGATTGACAATAAAAGCTGTATAACCAATTAATTCCCCGGTTTACTATTTATCAGAGAAAACCATCAACAAGAGAAAACAGCAGGGATGGTGTGTCCTCAAAGACTGCAATGTTGTTATTGCTGCTATTATTGTAGGCATTCTCATTGTCGCTCTTACTGTTATTTTCTACTGATCAAATGCAATAGCCACGTATAAACAAAAATGAACCCAAACAAAGGGAAAAGAACAGAAAACAATAATCAAAGCTTATACATTGGGAGTTTCGAATGATTAAGATCTATATGATTGTAGAGAATACAGATGATTAATCATCATTATTCTAGTTTTAATCCAATTATTGTATGGAAGAGTGTAAGCTGTGAAGAGTTGGTATTGATGGGAGTAATGCAGAAGCCATAATCAACCAATCAATCAACTTCTGATAGAGTTTTTGAAAATTATATTTGCAGCAGCTTCACTTGAAATATGTGTAAGCCTTTAATGCCCAAACTTGGTATTCCTGAAAAAGTAACTACAGGTAGTCCTTGACTTACGACCACAGCTGTGACCAGAATTTCCATTGTTAAGTCACTGTGGTTGTAAGCCAAGCTGGATACAATTTACAAATTTTTGTGGTGATTGTTAACCAATTCACCATGGTTGTGAAGCAAACTCAGCTTCCCAAAAAGGTGTTTTTTGCCAGAAATCAGCAAAACATGATTACAGGTTGCTGCAACTAGTTATAAATGCAAGCCAGTAGCCAAGGTCCCAAACTTCTGCCAGTTACTTAGCACATGTAGCATTACTGCATCACAAGCTGCATTGGTTTCCAGTATGCTTCTGGGTGCAATTCAATGTGCTGGTTGTCACCTACAAAGCCCTTCATGGCATAGGACCAGTTTATTTATGGGATCATCTCTCTCTAGTTGTTTCTTCCCATCCTATCCAATCTGGCAGAAAGGCATTATAGGAATGGTCATCTGACTTTTTCTAAGGATATTATGTTGGGTAGGGTATGCTGTCTACAGGTGGCATTCAGCCTTCTATCATTATCCTTAGGATCAAATGAACAGTTTTCTTTTCTTTCAAGTTTTTGAGAACATCAGGGGCAATTTTTCTTTCTAGAAAGAGAAATCCTGAGCAACTGTCTTCTGCTTTAACTGTTTCAGCAAAAGTTGATTGCGGCCTTTGTCCAAATGTCCATTTACTTGACATCTGTTGTTCTCAGCCATTATCTTTCACTGAACTTGGTCTGGCACCATCTTCTGTAGAGGACCTCAGATGGGTGAGCCTTTTAAAACTCAGCTGAGCTGTCATTTTTGTTAGCATTATTGTCAAAAGAAATGGGAAGAAGTAATGGGGGTTACAGCTCAGCTAATATCAGCAGTGAACCTTCTGGTGGCTGCCAGCTTAGATTTTTAAGTAAATGTCAACATTCATTTGAAAAGTTTAAATACATATTTTGTGCGCTCTTTCTTTTTCTTTTTTTTAAAAAAACCTCTTAATCCCATTTGGTGATATAAAGCTTTTTCAATTAACTTTCTGAACTGCTAAGAGAAATTGCTGGGTTCTGTAAGGGAATCCAAAGCAGTGGAAGCTGAATGCCATGAAAACGTTAATTGGTAATAACTAAATGTTGACTTAGTTTGCTAAGGAAATACCACTTTACCATTCTGTTTATAACTTGGCAGTGCAAGGAGAATATATATAATAAATATGTATGTTTGTTTACGTGTCTATATACATGCACATAGACATAGCATAGGCATAGGCACAGATGTAGACATAGGTCAAAGGAAAAGGCTTCCTCCTATAGTCATGGGTGGTGCTCATCTCCAGTTCACAGCTGAGGGAGCCAGCATTTGTCTGAAGATGCTTCCGTGGTCATGTGGCCGACATGACTATACAGCAAGGCACATGCAATGCTGTTACCTTCCCACTGAAGGTGGTACCTATTTATTTACTTGCATTTTTACATGCTTTTGAACTGCTCAGTTGGCAGGAGTTAGAGCAAGTAACAGGAGCTCACCCATTACGGGACGGTGCTTGGGTCTCGAACTGCCAAGCTGCAAGCCTTCCAGCTGACAAGCCCAGCTTCTTAACTGCTCAATAGACATAAACTAAAATACCAATTCTCATCCCACTTTTACTTGAGGGAAGAATGAAAAAAAAAAAGGATTCAGTCCAAAATAAGTGATAATATGCTTTCATATAACTGTTTTTTGAGACATTGACGAAAGTGAAACTTCATTATTATAGTAAGAGGAACAAAAATTAGACTATATTGTTAGATAAACTTTACATTATTAAATGCACTTTAAATCATTTTATTATTATTATATGCAGTGAAACTATCCCTAATAAGCAAGTATCTGGACCCCAAATGAATTTTGGTATTCCCATGCAGAATCTATCTTCCCTCACCTGAATTTGAAGATAATTTTAATCCCATGTTATTGTTTATTTAATCCCATCTTTATAATTGTTATAAATAATTCAAGGTGGCAAACATACCTAAGACTCTTTCCTCCTCCTCTTTTTCCCAGAACAACAACCCAGCCCAAAGTCACCCAGCCAATTTCATGCTTAAAGCAGGGCTAGAACTCATCGTCTTCTGATTTCTTGCCTTAACCACTATGGACTGTGTCTTTTGCATTTTTTACTATGATCCCTTTGGAGAGCCTTTGCACTTGCTGAATTAATCAGAAGTCTGATCAATTCAAACTCCTGAGCTGCCTCTCCCGAATCTGGGTATTGTCACTGGAGGCTGTCCTCAAATATGAGACTAATACAATACTGTCTTTCTCTTTCCTTCTCTCTTATATGAAAGAGGGTCAAATCGACCAATCTTGAGTTTCTTTCTCATTCTTTCCTTTTTTCTTGGTGAAGCTCTTATTTTAATAAGGTTCCTGCATATTTTCTTCTATAACATGGTGCACATATATCAGTGCAGAAAGTATCCTAAATAAATGAATAGCCCTTTCTCATGTCATATCTGAATTGTTTCACAGTACTTAACAGTAAAAATAGGTTGGTCTCTCTTTGATATATGTAGTTGTATTTTGGACTCCAGATAAGATAAAGGCAACAGAGTGGGCTGTATTCTCTTTAAAGGCCCCCAAATATATTATAATATTTTTTAGAATAGCCATATGTAAATTTAAGGATGTTGTTATGCTTTTTCCCATCTGAATTTTTCTTGGATTTCTGAATTACTCAACTTTTCATTTTGAAGATGAAACAATTTATTAAAGGCATCATTATTAGCAGAAATTGAAGAAGTATCTACAGTCTAAATAACTGTCTTATGTTTTATCTTTTCTTCAAGCTCTCAAAATTCTGGCTGAATACAGAAAGTAGGAGTGTATAATCTGAAAATCCTAATTAACTATTATTTTCTTCTTATAACTTATTGATGTTTTCTAGGCATCAAGCCATATTTTTTCTCAGTTGGTTGGCCCTCTCTCTCTTCTCTCTTTCAGTCACTGATCCTCTGTGTCATTTTTAATTTTTACTGAAGAGTAACATCATATTGACAGGGCCAGAAACATTTTCTTATATTCCAGTAAGTCTCCTACCCTGGAGGCAACAGAATAACACCAAATTCTGAAGCAAGGGTGATATTATGAACCATGGTTGCTGAGAACTAGGGCTTGGAGTATGAGAATTTTAAGTCAACAATTTGATTTTAATCAGTTCTATTCTCCTTGCTCATCTTTTCTATTGAAGAAACCATGAAAAATTTTCAGTTGTTTTCTCACTTCCAGAGGATAAATCTCTACATTTATTTTTACAGCCTGATGCCACACATAAGCTCTAATTCTGGAGATGGTATTTGTGTTGACAGCAGTAGCTGCAGGGATTCAAAACAGATGAATCACTTTCCCAGCTCAAGGCTTAATTTGAGCTAGGATGTACCAAACCTCAACCCAGAGATGGTTTTCAGAATGAGAGGTTCAGAAGCTTTGAGATAGGTGAAGATGAAATCAAGAAGTGTCCCTCTGGATCCGGATCTAAACAAAAGGGAGGTTAATAACATAATACTCATAATAGATTTCTTCATTTTGTGGGCATCCTTAGTCATCTAAACAAAAGGAGGAAAAACATAACAGGTGGGATGAAAGACAATAGAATGGAAGATGTACATGGTTAGGAATAAAATGTGCCCACTATTGCTGCTTTTTAATTAAAAGTACCACAAATCTATGATAAATATACTTCTCTCACCAGAGCACAACAAAGCAAGGATCAGCATTTCTTTCTTGGCAATGAATGATATTGTGAAACTAGTTCCTCCAGTACTAAACATTTTCTAAAAGTTTCTCAAATTCCTGTAATATTTCAGGGATCTCACCCCCTTTCCAGCTGTACACAACAAAATTTTAGTTAATCTGACCTGAAAATGCCTTGACTGAAATCTTATTAAAATTTTATTTAATTTTTTAATAAAAAATTAAAAAACATTAACAAAAAAATAATTTTTGTTATTCCTCTTCAGTAAAAATTAAAAATGACACAGAGGATCAGTGACTGAAACTCTTATGAAATGTGGTATCTTAGAAGATCTGGTAAAAATCTAGGATTCTTGCAGGTCTCATGTTGCACAGGTTGTCTTCATTTAGCAAGTGCCTTGTTTAGTAACTGTTCCAATAGTGAAAAAAGTTACTTTACAACCAATCCTCACATTTATGACCTTCACAAGTCCAAAGCAAAGGAAAGTAAGATCATAAGCAGTCACAATTTCACTTAGTGACTACTTTGCTTAATAATGAAGTTGACAGTCCTAATTATGAACATTAAACAAGAGTTATCTGTTATGCCAAAATATGGCAAAGTAATTCAGAAATCCATGATAAGATATGGAGAAATTGCAAATTATGCACAATTGTGGCAAATAAATAAATAATTAAATTTAATTAAAAGAAATCTGTTATGTGGAATCTTAGATGCCCTGTGTCTTAAAGGGATTGTGTTTAAATATGAATTACCCTATATCTCCCCCCAGTGAGGCACCACCTTGCTGTGGTTGGGGGGCTTGTGTGCTCTAATGAAGATGAGAGCTCTGCCAGA
>JANHZU010002894.1:169856-182678 GCA_032468055.1 Acrochordus granulatus
CTGATTATGCTGCAACATAGAGAATAGGGATGAAATGAGTCAGTTGATGAATCAGTCCATCTTTCTCCTCTGGTTAAAAAAACCACAGAAACTCATTTTGTTTTTAATATGGTAGGAGAAGAACTGTGTTAGTCTAGGTTAGCAAAAAGCAGCTGTTTTATTAAAAGGCATAAGCTTTCCAGAGCTGCATCTCACTTCATCAGATGTGCTGCTGATGTATACCTTTTTCTGGTTAAAAAATCATGTAAACCTATTTTGCTTTAAATATTGTAGGAGGAAAGCCCTGTTAGTAGCAAAAAACGGAGACTTTTTTTTAAAAAAGGCATAAACTTTTGGAAGCTTCAGCTCACTTCATTAGATGTATTGCAATGTAGATCTTTCTTTGGACAGTATTTACAGTATGTATATGTATATGTGTGTATGTATATATATATATATATATATATATTTGTAACTTATTTTATTTGTGAACAATCTGAGGGGAAAAGAACATGCATTTCTGAAACTTTTATACAAAGTGAAGATTCGTGATTTCCAGTAAATAGAAGCGGCCAATGAAAATAAACAACCTTGCCATCTCTAGGGTTTTTTTTAATGTTTATTTAAAGATTAAATGGGAGATGGATGGATTAAGGATTAAATGGAAGAGTGGGCTCTTCACTCAGGGAGGAGAATGCCATTGTTTGCAAAAGCTCTCTGGTTTGGGATTTTAAAACAGCATGTTCCATGTAAGGGAAATGAACCAAGTCCAGAGGACTGCATCAGATCAATGACTTATGTCTAATGGGAGTAGTATTTCACTGAAAAAGAAACAATGGCTATGATTGGTTGAAATTTGGACTGTTGACTTACTGGAGCTTAATTGTGTTGTTAAATTGTTTGTTGTAAATCAGGGAGGCACAGACTTTTCTTATATAGGATACTTGACAGCCTACACCATGAACTCACGAACAAGGGAAGCAGATGACAATCAACCTGCCATGATGTGAGCACACAAAGCTGCAAATTATACAGTATATTTCATGTCATTTGCATGACATCACACATATGTAACATCACTCTGGCTTCCAGTGGACACTTATGGGCCATGCTCAAAGCTAGCTGAGCCAGGACAAAAATTACATTTTATTTGATTTCATCTGCATTAAAATGGAATTTATATAATTTCTAGTAAACTATTTCTTTCATGTTAGTTTTCACAATCTGGAAACATTGTTAGGTATTAGAGTGGTGGTGGTGGCTGGGTCCATATTTTTTGGAAGGGCAAATAGGCACATGAAAGTTTCATGCAGACCTGTTGTAGCACATCTTGCTCATTTGCACAATGGTTTGTTTTCAAAGAAGACTGGTACTAATTTATTCTGTGCAGAGAAAACAAAGAGACAGAAAAGGCACAAGAAAATCCACCAGGGATTATTCTCCTCCTTTTCCAGTTCATTTTTCTTCATTAAGCAGAAAAATCAATGTGGGGAATCTAGCAGAAAGGCTACTTGGCCTCTCTACTATCTATTTTTAACAGCCTGGACCTCTTTTCTGTTCTGTTTCTATATGAAGGCTGAGGTTCCTTTTCCATGCTTTCTGAAAGATAATTATGGTTAGTTCTTCTGCTGCTTGTTGCTGTTATTTGGAGAAATTGTAATTAGCAGCTACAACTTCCCCAAAGAGCATCACTGGTTTTATAGTCTTTGTTTTCACACTAGATTCTCACGCTACCAAACATTTTCATGAGTCAGCATCAATCCTGGCAGGTAGAATTAGCCCTCCTTAAGTGGGCCTTTGTTAAAAGGAATGACTTTTCTTTTCTTTTTTGTTCCGCCACTTCTGTACAAACTCATCATGAGCTGAGTGAGTCGATCTAAGAGCCTGAAACCTTCCAGATGTCTTTTGAAGATATTGCAGTATGGCAATACCTATAGCTTTCTCTCAAAAGGCTTGCTAAACTCCCCATGTGATCCCATAATTTTTTTTAAGGAAAAGAAAAGTATTTCTCCATATCACTTTTTAAAAATGAAAATAAATAACATCAATACATTAAAGACCTGTGATAATACAGCTACTGTTGGACTCTGGCTCCCATCATCCCAATTAATCATCAGGAAGTTATGGTTTAAGAGAAGCTAGATCAGGGTTTAATGGGCATAGATTTCAGCTCCCTGAATTTCCCAGCCAGCATGTTTTCTAAACCAGGATTAAGGGCAGGTTGGTCAGGAGTATAACATCTCCTGAATTGACTGAAATCTTGGAAACATCTTCTTACTAAATTGAAAAAGCTCATTTTAAATTAGATGAGCTACGGCCTTCCATCTTATTGGGACCAGTGAGATTGATGGAAATCATGAAACTTGATGTATATCTTCATGCAAATTCCATCCCTTTTGCACTTGTATTACAACGTCCTACACAATTGCATTAAGGATAAGACTTTAGTTGTCATGTTTCATCATTTTGACAACATCTTGGCTTGCTGAAGGTGTCCCATTTCTTAATTCCACAATATATTTAATCTTATGTCTTTATTGTATCTTCCATATTAATCATTTGTTTCTGAATAAAATAACCTAAAATGTTGCAGACTTGTTCTTTCCACAATCTGCTAAATCTGATAAGCCATTTAAACCATAGGCTAGTTAAATGGACTGGATTCACACAAAATGATAAGCTGCAGAAACAAATTAATATTAATCAATAAGCTGTGTAAATTGTCCAAATGCAGTGACTAGATTGGTAGCTGACCTGGTTAAGGTTGTGTGCAAACACAGTAGAAAATAACAAAAGAAGAGAATGGTAGAGAAGAGTAGAAAGTCTAGCATCCATCACGCCAGGAAATATTAAATTCTCAGGCATCTTAAACAAACAAACTAAAGTTACTGAGAACCTCAAAGGTAAATTGTTCTGAGTTAGGAGGACCCAGAAATACTTTAGGAATTCATGCTTTGTCAGCAATATGGGATATCCTGATCTCTATGTCTTATTCAGAGGATAAACAATCTTTTTTCAATCCATAGGAAGCTTTTGGTCTTTGTGATTCACATAGAAGTTACATCAAAGTAGTAGATGAAGTCATAATATTATCTAAGTATTCAAACCATATATTGGGTCAATTTTTTACCTGGGGGGTTTGGGAGTAATCTAAGGTGCACAACAGGCACCTAATCCGCAAATAATATTTTTAAAATTACCTATTTTTACAAAGGTCCACTAATGCCTTAAAACTCTGTTAGATTTAATCTACCTGTTTTACAACTTAATTGCTCCCCAAATGTGGGAGAGTTTGAAATTTTTAACCTTACTTGTTCTTCTTATTTCTGAATGGAACCTTCTAATTACTCTCGCCAAATTATTTACTTAATTCAGATTCTGTTGGCAAAACTTTAATTGGCCAGCTGCAATTAAATCAGAAAAAAATAAAAAAATATATACTTTGCCCTAGTGAAGCATTATGCACCATGGAAGTGATGCAATTTTTCTCATTAAAAGCTTTCAAGTCACTTATGCCTCACCTGATGCTTCCAGCAGCTGAATTAGAGTTAGAAGAAGCTTTTGTGCATGTGTCTGTATTAGTATTTTTATATTAAGCTTGGGGTGTTTAGAGTTAGGGTTGCTCTATTTCTGAAGATATTGATTTCCACAGTATGGCTTTGTCCAAGGGCCTGGAAGGATCTGGCAACATACATATCAAATAAATACAAATAATGTTAATAATAATAAGTGTAGCATACTGATAGAAATCTGTACCTTATATTAAAATGGATTGTTGGGTTCAGAGCACTTTATAGCAAAATAATATGAAGTATACCGCTGGCTTCCCCATTGCTTGTGGGAAATTGGCAGGGAAGTTTGCAAATGATGGTCATATGACCATGGGGATGCAGTGCTGGCTGAACATCAAGGACTAATTGTTACTACCACCACCATTGCAAGTTAGAATAGTCAGTGAAGAAGTGATAATTAAATGAGGATCACCTATATGTTGCTTCATCAGGCAAGTGTAAAGAGTCCCTTCTTGAAACAAATCATCCTTCTAAGTTGTGTTCAGCCCTAGTATGCACGTAAGTATGTATGTATTACATTTATAAGGCTGTCCATCCCATACAAACTGACACTAGGCAGCCATATAAATGTGATTAATAAATAAACTACATAGTTCCTTTATACATGACAACTCCAGTAAAGCTTCCCTGCAGCAGTTAACAACTTTAATAAATAATAATCAACCTCAAGATAGAAATAAATGAAAGATAAATACATTATGAAACAACATAAAACCATAATCACAATATCACAGCATCAAGACTAAACATATAATCAAGAAACAACACAAGAGATATTAGTCTTAAAAACCCAACAGCAAACTAAGTCATAGATCCCGTGGGGAAAAAAATTAACTATAAAGATACAGTATGTTTTAAGCTTTTTTAAAAATATGCCAGAGAAGAAGCAAACCAAAATGTTAAACGGTGAGGCAGCGGTGAGAGTGTGCTGGGATAAGTAAGAACACATTTTCAGGTGTAGATGAAAATGTTGTCTATCTTTTTCAATTTGACCTTGGCATTTCACATTCCTGGTAAATTGGCTTTAACAAATAAAGCTGTTACCAATTGGAAAATAGGCTGATTTATTATGAAATTGATCACTTTTCCATTCTTGCACCACTGGTGAAGCATTAGTGAATATGATAATCCTTGCCTCAGTGATTAAAAACAACTAGAAAGGATTCCCAACAGGGTTACCTGGAGTTAATCTATACTAGAGCGACATAATCCAAAAGACCTGAATACCAGCGGTGTTTGTATCAATTCACATCTAGTTATCCCAAGGATGAAGGACTACAAGAAGCCCCAAGTTGGTAGCCCTCTTCTCTCATTATTTTATTTACTTATTTGTATCCTGCCTTTATTATTTCACAAACAATTCAAGCTGGCAAACATATTTAACACACCTTCCTCCTCCTATTTTCCCTATAACAGCAACCCTGTGAGTTGAGTTGGGCTGAGAAAGAGTGACTGACCCAAAGACACCCAGCCAGAATTCATGGCTAAAGTAGGATTAGAATTTATGACCTCCTGGTTTCTAGTCTGTTATCTTGATCACTAGACCAAACTAGTGATCAGGGTATCACTAGACCCAACCAGCTCTCTTATTATTAAGACTGAAGCACTTCTGAGAACTGTGAGAACAACGTAATTGTGTTGAATCAACAGGCTGTGTGAAGGGTTATGGAGAGAGTAAAGACATTTGGTTGGTTGAAATTGAATGCATACTTTTCTAAATAGTATTGTTCAAACAAAGTCCAGATTTTGGTGGTGTTATTTGTTACTTTACAACAACAACAAAACCCATGTGCATTATAGTACGTAAAAGCACAGTTACAAATTTGGCGATTTGGGAACACATGATATTAGAGAAAATTTCAAATACTTGAAATATATCGATCCTATGGAATAAGGATTAAGAAGAAGACTGATTATGGCATGAAACTCACAATTCTGAAGGACGGAAATCAAGAATCTTAAGAAGCAGAAATGGATCTGAAGCAAAAAGCTGTGGGATGTAGTGCTTCTGTTCAAATTTCCATTTCTTTTCTATTATATTCTATTTCAATCTTTTCTTCCTCTGGTTTCCAGAATGAGTCAGTATTTTCTGGCAACTTTGTGGATTCCATTCCAGCTGACCTATTCTTATGGATTTTTAAAAAATAATCTTAGTTTTGTTTTCCAGCATATTATTTCATACTCTTAAAAAGCCTGAAATCTACCTCAACCTCGTTTGCATGGATGGTGGTGTTTTAGCCATGAAACTTTAGTTTCTTAAATTTAAATAAAGGCAGCTTAAAGGATTAGCTGCTGTGCAGTGTAAAACTTAAGAGAGGGTAATGCTAAGGAAGGAGAGTGGTTTAAAATTTGTTTTAAGGCAAATAATACAAGATTTGTTCAATTGCTTGTCAGTCTTGGTGGTGGAAGAGGAGAAGTTTCTAATGACATTTGGCAAATTTAAACTGGGATAAACTAAAATTATTTATGGTAAAAGGCAGTGCAGCTGACATTAACTTTTGATGACTTGTGCATAGCTTCAAGTATTGTTTCCTTGAAAGCTTTAGTCCCAACCTCGATTAAGAGGACATTGTGGACACGTTGCTTGGAAGCTACTTCTCTGTCCTACCAAGATCATCTATTTTACGTTCCATCTAGGCTGGAACTAATTTGACCTTCTGAAAGGTCTCATATTATGGTCTGTTTGTATGTATGGAAAGAACAAACAATTATAGCTACAAACACAGGAGCAGGATGAATGCTGAACTAAACTAAAGCTGATAAACTACAGTTCACAAACAGGAAAAAAAATCCACTACATTAAAAAAGAAATATGACAGATATTAAAACATGATTTATCAGTGTGTGTTGATGTGGAGAACAGCAACAAACTATATATAATCTGATCCATAGAGACCTGCAGGAATGTTTAAGTGGTCTATTGTGAGGAAGGAAATGCTGGTCTACACCATTCCTTAGTAGGACCAGTGACATAGGTAGATGAAAGGAAGGTGAACAAAAGCCTATACAATGCTTTGGATATGATTCGCAACAAAAAGGTTTGGATATGATTCCCAAAATTCATGCTTTAAAGCATGAAGGGCATGAACATCGCGTCTGCCTACAACTCTTTGAATCAACCATATTTTTTCCTGGAATCACAAAGCAGTTCTACAGAATAGCAATGCAATCCAGAGAAAAAGAAGTAGCTATTAAAATATTTCCAGGCAGGATGTGATGGAATGGAGCCCAGATTTCCAGGAGGAAAGGAATGCATTCCAGAAGAGCAAGAGGCAACTCAGTTCACACAGTTTCTGTGAAAGAAAGAGGATGAAGACTGCTTTTCCCTAATAGTTCCCAGAGTTTCCACTTTATGTGGCTGGTAATTTACTTTGCTTTGGCTACATTCTGTCTATAAGTAAGGAATAATAGAGATATCTGATTGGAAGAATGTTATCATAGACTCTGAATCCCTTTTTAAAAATTATTTCAGCAACATTTCATAGCCCTACGAATGGATCAGTGTCTGGTCCTTCATCCATACCTAGACTACATGTTATCATTCTTATATTGGTACGTATATATGGATACATATATGGAATCTGTTTTTACATGGATAAAGAGGATCATGTTATTGATGGATTTCCATTCACCAGGCTTTTGTAAGTTGTCAATTAAGTAGATAAAACAATGCAAACCACAGTGAAATAGCCTTTTCTTTCCCCACATTACTGGAAGAGCACACTTAGCAATCCTATTAGTTGCAATTATCTGGCAGTATTGATTGCTCTGTTAATGTTATCTGATGAAAAAGGGCCATCTTGTGCCTATAAGCTAATGTTACCTTCTGTCAGATTTAATTTGAGCAAGTCCAAAGGGAAAGTGATCTTTACACAACCTTCTGGTCATTTAAAGCCCTCTCAAGTTGGCCTTTTATAAACAAAATCTTTATTTCAGGCTTGGCCCTACCATTAGAAAGAAAAAAAATGAAGAGGTCTAGTTCTAGGTAAGGAAAGTGCAGGCAATCAGAGATATATCTGATTTGTGGCCTGACCTGAAACCCAGGAAACTCTGGGTCTTACGATCAATAAAGAGCCCGTCCAGTTACCACTTTTGATAAACTTAATCGCAGAGATGTCTGCAGGGCATGGTTAAAAGGTGAAGGTGGCAGCCACTATAAAACACATAAAAAACAGCTTCCATTGCCCCATCATAGCCACCATCTTGATTTTTTTACCACATCCTGAGGATAGTCCTTACCAATCCAGTTGGCTTCTCTATGAGGAATGAGAAATCGGTAAATACATTTTGTACTTTTCTTGAGGTAGAAACATATTTTGATCTGAACTTGGAATGTGTTCCATGTCTTCTCTTTAATTTCTCTTTCTTATATTCCTCTTCATGTTGTGCTGAAATATTTCCTCCAACTTCCTGGAAAAATTCTTCCTCCGCAAAAGAACCTCCTGTTTTTCTGTTTTATTCACAGGCTTCTCTGGCATTTCTTCAGAGATGTCTTTGAAGTTACTTTGCTGTGTTGTTACATTCCTCTCCAGCCTTCTTGGATGCTCATGCTTCCTAATCTGGGAAAATAAAAAAATAAAGCAGGAGCTCAAAAGCAGCTGCTGGATCGTATGTTTGCCTTTGATCAAATTTTAGCAAATGTAGTCATCCTCCTTCCCAAAAATAATTTTCTCTTTTACCTTGCATTTGGGCCTGATAAGTGGAAACAAAATATGTAGTAAAAAGTTGCCTACGGCATGGATCCCAAGAAGAAGACATGAAATTCCAGACAATAGAGTCAATAAACTCTACAGCTGTGTAAGGAAATAAAAGTTAAAAAAGAAACAGTTGCTTAGAAAGGGACCAAGCACATAATTAGATTGGGCTCAAGAATCCTAGTAGAATTGAATGGCACCATAGATAATGTTCTTAATTGAAAAATGTTCTTCTTTAAAAATGTTTCATTATTGCTTTAAAGTTTGGAGGAGTTCACAATCTTTGGTCATTTTAAATGTATTAAATAGCATTTGTAGGATTCATCTCCTGTTTGGGAACTTACAGCTATGAGATAAAAATGATCTGTGAGAAGGAAAGAGCAAGATCATCACTTCATTCAAAGAAACAAGCCTTTCTACATTGTACTGGTAGAAATCTGAGGAATTTTTAATTGCCTTGGCAACACTGACCTAAAGCGACTTATATTTTAGTTAGATATGTCAGTTTTATCTTTGTAAATGTATTTAATAACTCGTATCTTGCAGTTTGTTATGATTCTCCTTGATTGACTGCCTAGAACACAGAAGAACTGCTATTATAAACACTGTAGCTGATTTAATTTTTTTGTGAGTGTTTGCAGAACTGTTTAGGCTTTTATCCCACTTAAGAGTTCCCTTATGATTTTTCCCTTGAGGTTCCCATGGAAATTATAAGAAGCCATACCACGTATTCACTCATTGGATCAAGTGGTTAAAGGTGCCAAACTAGAAACTGTGGGTCTGTGAAGTCAAGTCCAACTTTAATTTTCTTTGAGCAGGAATAGGATTCAATGATTTATATGATCTGGCTGTGCAAAGCATGTCATGAAGCAACCGTAACAATCTTGCAAGCTCAGCACTTCAAGCACTGAGGCAGCCGTATTCCTTGAAGGCTCAAAATATCTCAGGACATTTTGAGTACATACACTCTTTTGAGTACATACTCTCTAAGCATAGAAGACACTTCTGTATCGTCAAAATTGGATGACTTTTAGGGAGGAATTTCTGTTTGGCTCCAAAACCAAGAAAGACACACTGAATCATTTCGAAACAGTTCTTTACTGTTCCTCGCCTATAAAAATAATTGTTGCCAGACTAAAGCAACTACTTGCATCCTTAAAAATATACTCTGAAAACTTTTAAAGGAGGAGTTATCTTAAGATTCAGATACTTTATTGGCCAAGCATGGTTAGACACTCAAGGAAAATTTGACTCTGGTACAGCAGCTCTTAGCATACTTGTAAGACAACAAAATAACAATAAATTAGAGTTAGATATTCAACAGTAAAGTGTGGCCTTCCAATGTCCAGGAGTTTTTTGTGGAATATGTAGTCCACAAAGAGTTGCAGAGAACTATGGAATTGCAACAAAGTGCAAGAGCTCGCTTCACCGAGGCTGCCATCTGTGGTGCCATCTGGAGGAAAATCAGGATACAAAAGAGATCTTGGCCTTCTTTCTCCCAACCAAACTTTGTAAACTTTGTTCAGAGTGTTCCAGAGGATCACTCTGTCTTGTGATCCTCTGGAATGCAGCCTCTCCCTCCTGGGAATCCAGCTATATTTCACCACAGTTCTACAATTCAGCAAGGTATCCTGAGTCTCTACTACCTAACTCTGACATCTTTTTTCAAAAGATATACAGTATTACACATCTGGAATTGTGGAAAAGCCCAAGCTCTTACAGATGGAACTAAACTCCCCCCATTTTATTGTTAGAGTAAATTAAATTATAATTACTTTGGAGGCAAAGTCATCAGCAAACAATTAATATGCTATAAAATCTCAAATATTCACATTTCCAATTCTTTAATTCTTTTCCTGGTAATCTCTTTCTGCCCTAGCCTTCATCCTTCAATATCATCTGAGGAAATGTACATTCCATATTTTGTGCTTTAAATCAGGGAGGATAGTCTTTTTTTCCTTTCAACATTTCTGAGATTTGTGTTCCAGGTGTTATATAGCCCAAGGTAAATACAGTGATGGAAGTATGGAGTCATACCATAATTCAATGTTGTGTGTGTGAATGAAACAAATGCAGATATATAGGAATAAGACTGGATTGCTTTTCTCATTTGAAATATAATGAATAGAGGAGAAGAGAGTAGAATAGAATAGAACAGAACAGAACACTTAGACATTCTTTTGACTACTGGGAGCATTAGGAGTAAAGATAGCAAGCAAGAGACTCCATCTTTGTTTCTAATATCGGTATTCCGCTTTCTCCTGATTGGAAGAGCATTTGGGTTTCCAGTGCAGCCTGATTTCTGTTAGGGAATAAAGCATTTTCCTTTCTTCTCTTTCACCCTACAGAGAAACCAGAAAGCCCTGAGTGCAGTTTTTCTATCATCACATGCAGAGCTGTTTATGTTTCCAAAGATTTTGCAAATCTTGCTGATCTTGCTTTGGATCTTGCTGAAGGACATTTCCTCTCTGCTACCCCTTAAAACACAAACATATTTTTTCCCACTTCTGTACAAGCCTAGATAAAATTAAATAAGCATCATATTTTTCCCCCTGGTTTGAACAAACGCCTCCAAAATGTCGTATCATACATACTAATAGTGGAGAACATATAATCCTTGGGGTTGAACAGATGGACTCTTGATGTGTTTTGATCTTGGTTGTTTTTCTTGCAGATGTTTCATTACTAGGCTAGGTAATAATATTTCCCATGCACTGTTGATGTTACCTAGCTTGGTGATGAAATGTCAGATACTCAGATACTTTATTGGCCAAGCATGGTTAGAAATGCAAGGAATTTGACTCTGGTACAGCAGCTCTCAGTATATTTGCAACATCAATAAACAACCGTATAAGATAATGCATAACAATGTTAGTTATTCAGTAAGTGTGAAATTTTAACAAAATTATATGCACTTTAATGAATAACAATGAGGTACTGTGCTCATATGAAATCCAAAGTGTTTTTTCTAAATAATTTATTCTAAATAATTTCTATTGAAATATGCACAATGATAACAATGCTGTGAATAACTCTTAATCAAACTTACTCATCCTTTTGATTCTTAAGCATTTGCTTCTAGATACTTTTAATGGGCTTGATTCAACTTTCATGCATGTAGTGTACCAAAATGGACTGTAGTGAATGAACTTGATAATTCCAACCAGGTATTTCAAAATTTTCCTATAGCTTTTAAACATTTGCACTTCTCCTAAACCATTTCAAAAAAAGTGAATCCAAATGCCATGACCTTCTTGTGTATAAATCCTTATCTAAGGAAAAGAAAACAGAGCAAGAAATGTTTGAGCCCAATATTCAAGAATTAGGTCCCAGTATAGAATTTGTAAGTCTCTAATCCTGTGACTCTTGGCTATAACTGAGTAGTATTGACAATGAGTTAAGAGTCAGAGAATATTTAATGATCCTCTAGATGCTTCATGATAATTATTACCTATTAATCTGTTTTATAATCAGTCAGATGCTGTATAATATGAGCAACAATCTTTCCTTGTACTGTATTTTCTGGGCTGTGAATCCAAACACTGTAACTGATTTTCTGCATAACCAAGCTTTGCTGTTGCCTTGACCATGTCTTGTGCTCAATCCTCAGAATTTTCTACATGTATATTTCTTATGTGTTGAGAGCCAGTTTGGTCTAATGGTTAAAGCATCCGGCTAGATTCCAGGACATTGTGAGTTTTAGTCCTTCCTTAGGCATGAAAGTTGGTTGGGTGAATTTGGAGCAGTCACTTTTTCTCAGCTCAAGATATCAGGCTCAGGTGACAAGCTGATCAGCTAATTCCTGTTTCAACTAATGGATCAACACTTGGTTTATCTGAAAAAAGCTGACCCTGCACTTGCAGGAAAACACCAGGATGAAAAAAAAATATGAGTCCTGACCTCTGAACCATTTTTAATCTACCATTTTCCTGGGATTCTACTGTACTATGAATATATCTGGATGATGCAATCCAAACTATTTGTCTAAGCTATAGTTTGGAAAGTTATTGTTGGGGGCCTAAGACAGTCATGAACAGGATCAGATTCATCATTCCACCCCATTCAATGTGTCCCCCAAAGAGGTGCATTCTAGAGCACCCAATTCTGAAAACATTATTTCTTCATCTTCCCCATCACAGTTTTCTTCTCTCCAAATTTCATTTTCAAAAGATGTGTCACTTGGTACTTTGACTTCCCAGAGGAAGAAAGTTCAGACTTGGAGATTGCTTGGTGTATTCAAGGCTACTGAAAAAGGATTTACAGAAGGAGGCCCTTCCAATGAATAGCCCTTGATAACGTAACAGTAGAAGAAAATAATTGCATACATGGAGGTTAATTATATTAACTGTATTTAATTAAGTGAATGTTTAATTACACTTAAACTCAATCACATCTAGTTTTTACCTGTTCCCAAAGGCCAAATGTTTCTTCAGATCCAATTTAGGGAAATGAAATGAACAGCTGCCAGGATCATTAGAGAAGTACCTGATCTGGGAAGATGAACTCTATCAGCAGTCAAAGACATAGCAACAGTTTCCCCAAACAAGGGTGTATCCTCCATTAGTACATGGCATTGA
>JANHZU010002895.1:0-17619 GCA_032468055.1 Acrochordus granulatus
TTACCTGTCTCCTGAGAAACCTGTATGCTGGTCAAGAAGCAACAGTTAGAACTGGACATGGAACAACAGATTGGTTCAAAACTGAGAAAGGAGTACAACAAGGCTGTATATTGTCACCCTGCTTATTTAACATATATGCAGAGCACATCATGCAAACTACTGGGCTAGATGAACCACCGGCCAGAATTAAGATTGCTGGGAGAAATATCAACAACTTAGAAATGTAGACAATATTACTCTAATGGTAGAAAGTGAAGATGAACTAAAGAGCCTCTTGATTAGGGTGAAAGAGAGGAGTACAAATGCTGGCTTGAAAGTCAACATTAACAAAATGAAGATTATGGCATCCAGTCCCATCACTTCCTGGCAAATAGAGATCACTGCAGACATTGACTGCAACATAAAATTAAAAAATGTGGAGGAAAGCTATGGCAAACCTAGACAGCATGTTAAAAAGTGGAGACATCATCTTGCTGACAAACGTCCATATTGTTAAACTATTATTTTCCCAGTAGTAATGTATGGCTGTAAGAGTTGCACCCTGATGCCTTTGACTTGTGGTGCTGGAAAAAAATGTATATCCATTTGCTGTATATTATATAAAAAGTGCTAAGAATATGGTTTTCAATGAATATGCATTACAAAAATAACAAGGAGAGAACCACTCCTTAAGTCCTGGAGACAATATTAGAAAGTATTACTCAATGCAATATAAGAGGGAGGGGAGGAAAACTATGATCAGATTTCCAACATTCTGTTAATGTAGCCTGTCTTAATGAAACCTAATTCTAGTTTCCTTGTGGAATCTGTTTCCTGTTCTTGACAGCCCTGAAGAGGTAGCATTATAGATACCAAAATCCAAAACATATGGAGGACACCATCATGGGAAAGGCAGTTTCATCCAATGAGTTCTTGCTCATGTAATATTGGTTCATATTAGTTTTATAGTACTGAATATAGTTTTTGGGCTTGTTAAAAAATGTGAACTTGCATGAAATAGATTCTAGGATATGATTTCATTGACCATAATAAGATCTGTGATAATTAAGCATGGCACAGATCAGAAATAAGAAAAATAGTGGGATGAGAATTCTGTGAGATGTCTTTATTTTTGAGATACAAAGTCAAAATGACCATTTGATTTGAATCTTTAGAATCTTAATACTTAATAAAGGGAATTCATTATGTATATATTGACAAGGTATTAGTTATCTCTAACAAATCCACAGCTTTGTGTTTCAGCTCTGAAATAATCAATTATACAAATCTGAGTTTAGTTTCCTCTTGATTTTTAAATAATTATTTCATAATATAGATTCACTATATTGACTGATTCTTCAGTAATATGATTTAGAAAGGAGAACAATTCAAGAATTTTAAATACTGTGCATTAATAATTTGTAACGTATGATTATACTATATATATGATGGAACTCCCTTCTTGATTGCTTTCTTATAGAAGTTTGGGAATTACTAAAAAAAGCAACATATGAGGAATCCTTTGCATCCAATTTTATTGTGATTTTTTTTGCAGAACTTATAAATATTTTAATAACAATTTTGGATGTAATTAATCATTGGAAAAAGTTACTATTTTTAATTTATGATTAATATTAAACTAGGTGCCACTTCCTGCAATTTTAAAAAAGTATACCTTTGATATCGATGGATTGTTAAAAAGTATTAAAACAAGTCTTTTCCTGATATCATGCTAAGCAGATGAACAATACACCTTTGGTTATACCAAAGGGGATTATGTAATAGAAATCATCTGGTTGGCAACATCAACATTTTATTTAGGTTTTTTATTATCCCATTATTTCTTAGAAATGAATTTTATTCTGGAAGGCAGTGACTTTATATTAAACTATCAGTCCACATATATAAGAAATTAGTGTTTGAGATGTGAATTTGGCTCCTAAGGAACACTCTTTTCCTATTCATCTGTCACCATAGAGTGAGTAAACTCACTTATTTCTAATTGTGGGTTATCTAGAAAAATATAAAGGATTTGTAGTAAATAATGGAGACACAGACATTTCATGTTTGTGAACTGTCATTTAGTTCTCTTGCTAAGGCAAATTTTTTATAGAGAGATAGCAATTTGAGTGATAAAATTTGTACACTATATATTAGAAACCATGTGGGATTTAATTTGCATCATGAAATATAATCCCTTTAGACAAAAATAAGATTATAACACACATATTATCATTTTTCCTACCTCTAAATATGGACGGTGCAAGGAAAAAGAAGAGGATGACCAGTAACAAAGAGGATGGATTTAATTACAGTGGCAATGTGTGCAGGTTTGGAAGAGAGAAGATAAGGGTTGAACTGTGGAGTCCTTGGTACTTTCTGAGCTTGGTTGTTTTCCAGCAGACATTTCATTATCAAATTAAGTAACATCATCAGTACACCTTTGGAAGACCCCAACAACCATGTTGGGGACAGATGTTATGGGGAAAATCTATCTATGAGATGAGATGAGAGTGACACTGACTTACTAGCACATAATCAATAAATTAATGAAAATACGTGATTAATCCTTTTGAAATATACGTTTTTCATTCTTTTTAAAATACTGCTTATTTCAATTAGTTTTTATAAGTAAGTTAAAATTAGCAAAATTAAATTTATAAAAGTATAATTGGATGTACCAGAAGATAATTTTAATTATACTTTTGGCTTTATCTATTCTGATAAGTTGCCAGTTGAGGTTATCAAACTATAAGATAGATTATCTCAATTTTTCTAACTCGTAACCCATCACAGTTACATGCCAAGTGTGAAGGAAGGAGAGAATGGGCTTTTCATAATTAGAATATACCCTATTGGTATAATTGACTCATGAGAAGTAAAAAAGATAAAGGTTTTCCCTGCCAGTCATGGACGATTGCATGAATGAGTTTTATGAAATGGTGAATAGGTTATCCAGATGATACTGGATAACAAGATGACAGCACCAGCAAAGCCTTTATATTTCCATTACAGATACTACTTAGTAGCATAGCAACTCAAAATACTTGTCAGAGGAATTCTAAGTGCATTTATCAAATAAAGATATCAAGCACATGGGTAGAAGGAAAGCTTCGTGATAGTACATACATAGCCTCTAGAAATAGCAATGTCTTATAAAATCAGCTGTTTGGGTTCGAAAGCTATTGGTCTTGTGCCCTGTTGAGAGATTTCCATTGACATAAAGTTGGCCACTTATAGGTCAGTATTATGAACCATCAATAGAAATAAGACTAAAGGCTAGCCAGCTTTTTTGATTCAAGGACTTTTCCTACTTTCTAGTATTGTAGCCTCTCTTATGTATTTTTTTTTAAATATGGGTTTAAAATACATTTTATCTTCCTATGAGAGTGATTCCTTGCTTAGGCCATTCTACAGTTCAGAGCAAGAATCAAGTTTCTGCACATTTGATATGCAGAAATGCAGCTTTTCCTCATCACATCTTCTTCCAAACTGAGTTGAAAGGAGTACATTAAATAATATCAATAACAGATTTCAACAAGTTACTTTGGTTTTTTAATTTGAATCTCATAAATTATGAAAAACTTCTGCCAAGGCCTTTTTTTCATGTTCTGTCTTATTATAGCTCAAAACATGCTAAGTAAAAGCTCCATTGTATTTTGTATTGGTCAACTCTCACCTCAAATACTTTGTTTAGATCTAGAAAGAGAACACTATAAGAAGAAGCCAGACAAATTGGAATAGATTGGGAACAGGTCTAAAGGGACAGTCATGCTATTGGTAACTAAGTACTGCGAGGAAAAATTAAAAGAACAAATTATATTTGACATGAGAGGAGAAGACTAAGGTCTGCAGAGAGAGTATATGACAGCATCTTTGAGGCATCTGAAAGGGTATTGCTATTATTGTTGTTGTTGTTATCTTATATTGCAGGATGCAAAATCTAATTGGATAGTTGGGAAATCCTCCTAACAGTGTAAGCAGTTCAATAATGGAACTAGAGAGATGGTTAATTGCCTTTCAAAAGTTATGTTCAACCAGAGGCCAGACAGCCATCTGTTGGGAGATGGTTTAATTTGAATTCTTTCACTGAATCAGGGATTAGACTTGGTGGCCTAAATAGCAAACTCTAAGATTCTATATTTCCATGAATTTGTGATTATATTTAAGTATGCAGAATATAATGCACTATAAAATTAACTCAATGGAAGACAAATTTGGAAATCCAGAATAAAACATATTTATTTCAAACTTAAGTTTCTTCTGTGAAGACTGAAAATAAGAAATACTACCTTCTTCCAATGCAAACCCCAAAACTGTTTATTAAATAACACCCACCTTTATTTCCTACTGTATTGGCCCAACAATCAAACATCAGAGGCCACAGGGATTCACAATTGGATTATAGTATCAGGTCTATCATCATTTTTTTCTGCTTGTATAATTATATCAGCATATTAATATTCCTTTAATGATCTCTAATAATGTAATACAAAATAATGGAATATGTTTTATAAATACACAATAATTACCACAATGGATTAACCACAACCAATATTTTACTAAAAAGTCCAAAGTAAATGCAGCAATAGATATTGTAACACAAATCTTAGCAAAATATTTATTCTATCAAACAAGTGTATGAAATACTCCTTTTAAAAATAAATTTTAGTTCTGTAGATTGCAAATACTTGCAGGTATTTGCAATCTAACACTGATAGCAGAGAGAGACATCTGAGCAATTGGACTAAATCATCCACAATAATAAATGTAGATGCTGAAGAGTCAAGCACTGGGAATATAAGTCTGTTCTCCTGACCTTTCAAATCTGTGCTTGGATCCATCATCAGAGGACAAGAATGTGAGAGCCATGTTACCATATAAATGACTCATGGTTGTAACATGGCTCGCAAATTATTTTCGTCTGATGATGGATCCAAGCACAGATCTGAAAGCTCAGGAGAATAAACTTACATTCCTAATGCTCGACTCTTTGGCATCTGCATGTGTTCTTGAGATACAAATCTTTGCATTCATCCACAATAATAAACATATTCTCAGATACAACAAGACTGCTGTTTTTTATACAAAAGATGAGTACTAGTTTTTAAAATTTGCAAAATTATTAAAATATTTTCAAAATCCAGTATGTTACAAGTTAGGAAATCAGTTACAATAGTATGTCTTTGGTCTTTAATATTATCTAGCAGTTATTGTTCCTTTTGTTAAATGGATCCTTTCCTTATTTAAATCTGATAAATGTCAGTTTTCCTTTTCCCAATTTTCTTCAACATTAAAAACATGAGAAAATATTGAAAGTCTTGGAAATAACAGGGTGAGCTCCCGTCACTCGCCTCAGCTTCTGCCCACCCAGCAGTTCGAAAGCACGTTACAACTAGCGAGGAGATAAAATCGGGTACCACTTCGGTGGGTGCTGGCCGGCTTCGGCGGGTCGGTCGAGGCAAGCGGCGAGAGGGAAAGCGGCGCAGAATGAGCGATGAGGTGAAGGCGACCCACCCTCCTGCCGGGCAGAGCAGAAATGCGGAGATGCCCGGAAAGCAACATCACACCGGCCAGCAGGGGGGGTGGAATTAGCTTACACATAAAAAAAAATGTATAGATTGCTAATTTATGTAAGCCGCCAAGAGTCTTTGGAAATTGGCGGCATAGAAATATGTGTATAAATAAATAAAATAAATAAATATGACCACCATGACTTACTATCAAACTTGTGGGTTCAATTAGTCTTAAGTCAAGGATTCCCTTTATCTAGGACTGTTTTACATCTAATCTGTTTCAGCCCATCTTAGTACAGACCATTCAAGTCATCTTTGTCAAATATTAGCATTGCCCTTCATTTTCTTGAACTTTTGCCATTGATTGAAAGGAGCTGTTTAGTTTAATAATCTCCAAATTTTTGACCAGTATTCGAAAGGCAACTCATAACATTTATAAAAGAAAGAGCAGAACTTAATAGTCTTGCTGGATCAGACCAAGATCCATATTTGTTCCAGCATTTTCTTTCTCAGAGTAAGCAATGAGTTGCTCTTGTAGCATCAACCATCTTTGTTCCTCGGTCACAAAATGTAGATGCCAGCAGTGTTCAAGCTGTTGATAGACCATAAATATATTCAGTCACCTTTTAAATTTATTAAAGTTAATGGCCATCAGCATGTCTGGGGGCAATGAATTCCACAGGTTAAATATGCACTGCGCAAGAAATACTGTGTGAAGAAGCAGACATATAGCATGCTTGCTGTCTTTACTGGATTCACCTTTGCCCCAACAAAGATGAATTGTTTGCTTTTGCATGAGCAGCACACTGCAAGTAAGACATGTCTAGCTAAGCCTGCAGCAAACTTGTTCCTGTCACTCTCCCTATGTTCTCATACAGTGCGGATGATGACTATATGACATGTGGCCAGGAGCAGAGATGGTGATTGTTTTTTGTTCTGTTTACTTAAAATATCTGCAGCTAGCATGAGCTGTTAGGTTTGTATTGTTCCATTTCAGTTTCATCTTCTAGAACGTCCTGCTCTCTTTTGACTCAAGCAAAGGCAAGAAGCGGCCAAGAGAAAACCCAGTAGGCTGCTGCTGAACACACAGGAGTGCTGCTAGCAGGAACCAGCCTTCTTTTTTCCAAGCAGGCGATTGCTTGGGGATACTTCAGTACCTCTATATAAGCGGATATGTGTTAATTAAAGGCAAGTGCTGCTTCTGCAGCAGGAGTGAAGTAGTCTTGTGACTCTATTTGGATAGGAATCGATTGGGAGGCGAGGTAGATGAAGTGTACAAGCACTCTGTTTTCTTTATGTCAGGATTGGACAGAACTTCACAAGCTCCACATTGCTTTGTTCCCACTTTGCCTGGGGAAACCTAGCCTTGTTTGTTGGACTGAATTATCTTTTACCTAGTAGGGAATGGAACTTGTTTTCTGCCAAGAAATGGCAGCTATTAAAAATTCTTGCTAGGTTTGATTTGGAGTGCAGACACTATTTTTATTCTGCAGACTTTTAGCAGCAAACATATAAAATGTGGGCTTCATATGTAAGTGTTTCTGCAGTGATGAAAGAGTTCTTAGAATCTGCATGTTCAGGTTGGAATTGAATTTTGTTAGCCTCTGTGCATTTTCTGTCTCCCAATTTCAAGCTGGCATTTTACAGTCTTTTCTTTCATTCAGTTCCTGTGTAGTCACTTCTTGGGTTTATCCCAAAATTGCTTTCTCTGCCTTGTCTATTTCTTTGAACTTGATGCTGTGCCAGCCTTGGCAAATAAATAGTTTCCCTGGGAAACAGTGTGTATGTTTTAATTGAGATTTTCCACAATATACTGTAATATATAAAATAAAGTGGATGTGTTTGCAACTCTGATGGCACCTTACTTGATGTTGATAAGTGTCACTGATTTGGAAAAAGATAGCTTGGATCATTATATCATATAGGAAGTCAAGAATTACTTCAATCTTCTTTTCTTTTAAGTGCTCTCCTAACATTTTCCTTTGTTCATTTTTTTCCATCGACTGGAATTCCATTATTATTGCTGGAGATTTAATTGAATGTTTAATTTCTCTGCTTAATTTCAGTATTGTTTATATCTTTTTCTCCCCTTCCCCCATTCTTATGGGAGGAAGAAATAAGTAAAGGAATTCCAAGGTGGGACAATAGTCTGGCTGTACAAAATCCCTTCTTTGGATGAAAAGTACAGGATGATCAAAGGACATGTTAACCACTTGTTATTTTCCTTTCCCTGTGAATCCTTAATTTGGTTAACATAACCAGTGTTTTCATATTTTCTAAAACAAAGTCTATACTTTAGTTTAAGTCTTCCAAATTTACATTATGATTTCCCATTCTTCCTTTTTAAATGTGCAATAATATATCATAGCCTCCAGGGAGGTGACTAGCAGGTGGGTCCATGCAGTGATTAATTCCTCACTGCAACAGGGGCCTTTTCCAGGACCTTTTCAAGAGGCCCTGGTTCACCCTCTGTAAAAAAAACCATCACTGGACTCCACCTGTTTGGATAATTATCGGCCAGTCTCCCACCTGTTCTTTTTGGGCAAGGTGGTTGAGAAAGTGATAGCCTGGCAGCTGCAGAGGACCTGGCAGAAACGGATTTTCTGGACCTTTTTCAGTCTGGGTTCAGGCCCGGTCATGGGACAGAGACAGTATTGGTTGCTTCCGGGTACAATTCAAGGTGTTAACATTGACTTCAAAGCCCTTCATGGCATGGGACCAAGATATCTGAGGAACCATGTCACCCCGATGGGGAGTTCCCGACCCCCCAGAAGCAGCAGAGGAGTCCTTCTCCAGTTCCCATCGGTCAAGGAATTTCGGCTGGCAGGGTCTAGGAGAAGAGCTTTCTCTGCTGTGGCTCCTGCCCTATGGAGCATCTTGCCCCTCGAGCTGAAGGCTGCCCCCTCCCTGATGGCCTTCGGGAAGGGCCTTAAGACTTGGCTCTGCGAGTTGGCCTGGGGCTCCAGGTGGGGCTCATTATCATCATGGAGGTGGCTAATGGATTCTTAGCCATCCTCACCCCACTTTTTTATAGACAAAATCCTTTTAGCCCACCTCGCTAGTCTGCCGGCTTTTTTATTTTTATTTTAATGTGTTTATTTTATTTTTATTTTTTAAAATGTTTTTAATGAATGTTTTTAATCTTGTTTTGTTAGCCGCCGAGAGTCTCCAGATTTCGGCGGCATACAAATTCAATAAATAAATAAACAATAAATCATTTCTTTACCTATGTTACAATCAGGATGAGTTAAGGCTGTTTCACACAGAGTCTGAGCATAAAGTGAAGGCAACATTTTAGGGATATGGCAGAGTAAATATATTATTAGGAGAGGTTTGTATCCAGATGAAATGCAAATGAAGAAAGGCCCTAAATGCGACCTGAAAGTTACTTTGTCTTGTGTGTCTTACTGTGCATATCATTCAAACAGCAGTGAATGAAATAATGAAAATAGGAAGCTACCATTAGTCACAACAGTCCATGATGCTGCATTGTACTGGGAATGTATACATACATATAATCACATTGTTTGAGACTCCATTCATGTGGTACAGGATATACATCTGAATCAAAATAATCCTGTGGAAACCACTACCCTGTGATCCAGCAAAAGAATTGCAGTAGACTGATCTGCACAAAATTGATCCAGATCTCATGATATTATCCAGCCAAGGAGTGAAATGTCTATAAACAACCAAAATCAGAGAGCACCAAGAATTCTACATAATTTGGATCTGGGTGTGCATTTTTTTCCTTCCATTCAGTCATGTCCAGTTCTCAGGGATTGCCTGGGCAAATTACTGTAGTTTTCTCAGTAAGGTCTTTCAGAAGTGATTTGCCATTGCCCCCTTCCTAGGACTGAGACTGGCCAAAGTCACCCAGCTGGCTTCATGCCCAAGGCAGGATTAGAACTCACAGTCCCCCAGTTCCTATCCTGATGCCTTAACCCAGCTAGTCACTTCCTCTCAGACCTAGGAAGGAGGCAATGGCAAATCACATCTGAAAAACATTCCCAAGAAAACTGCACAATGTGCATTTATCTCTGTGTAATTTTGTATTGATCTAGCTGCATGCTTTTGGTTTTGAAAGGGAGTGTTCATTTTCTTTTTCATGGACACTAATTTTTATGCCCAATTACTATATGAACTGGACTCTTATTTCCTGTCTATATAAAATACAGCTAACAATATTCTGTGGCCAGGCATCAGGCAATTGCAATATATGATTTCATACTGACAACAAGCATTTTATACCAGACGCACTTTGGAATTATACATTCAGTTTGGTTGAGGCCGTAAATACTGTCTACTGAAAAACTGATAACAATGTCTTGTCTTGACTACTTCCTGGCTGAAGAATCAGTCAGTAAAAACATAGAAAAGAAAAGCAGAATCTTGATGAATTGTAATATCCAAAAATTCTTCTAGAAACAATTACATTGTCAAATCTAAATTATTTGTTCAAAAGAAACGTAATGTAAATAGCAAGGCAACAGCATGTGCACTCAAAAATAAATTGGATTTTAAATTATGCTGATATACAACTACCATAGAAGAAGATGATGTTACATTTAATTCATAACATAGGTAAAGAATGATAATCTAGCCTTCATTATACATAATGTCACTTTTGCTAATGGAACTATAATTTTAAGTTGTTGCTTGATAAAACAAAAAACAAAAGAAAACTCTCCATATAAAAACATGATTTCACATATAGAGTTGCTGTCCCAGATATACAAAATGTGCTGGGATTGACCAATATATTCTCTACCAGTTTGTGTTTTTGAAGGGGAATGGAAGTAGGAAGAATATTACTCTTCTTACAAAATAATTGCCAACTATTCTATCCTGCCAAGATCTATTCAGCTACCTTCATCTATAAAGAAATGTAGAAATTATTCTACAAAGTGAAGCATATCAATAGGATATAAAATCTGATGTTATGCTATCATTACAGTACCATAATCACAGACCATTATATCAACACAGGACTTCTTGCATAACTTTTCAACAGAATATGCATTTATTTCTTAATCTTCCCTAAAGAAAACCTTTGAGTTCTGGTTTAGTAAAAATTATATCTAACCCAATTAAAATAAATAGAACTAAGTGCACAATGCCTACTTAGAAAGTCCTGTTCAGATATATCTCAGATGTAATTAGCTGAGAATGAAAAGGCAATTTTTAACCATGTTCAGAACACGAGTTCATTGTAAAAACATAGCGACAGTTATTGTTACCCCTGCATAATAGAAAGACCTCTCTGTGTCATAAATGTTCCTTGCCTCCCGACCAGCCACTTTATCCTTACAAAAATAATCAGATTTGGTTGAGAAAAAAATGAAGTTTTCTAGCTGACCTTGTAAAGAAAACCACTCCATTACACCTTACCTGCAGCTGACAAAATCACAACTTCTAGGGCTTGTTCCTGTGGATAGTTTTCCCATAGTTCTGTCAAACACAAGAAATCAGGTCTACCCAGGAAGGTGCAAAATATTTAATTTATTGCTAAAACCTATGTACAAGAATCTTCTCAGACTAACAATTTGCACCTGGTCAAATCTAGATAAGGGTCAAGGACATTCAAGAGGGATTGGACTTTGTCCTCTTACAGCTATGTAGGAACTCTAAGCTGATGCCTCATTTAACTTCTCCCCCTGGCTCTGCCAACCTACGATTTCTATGCTAGTGGATATCCATGGGAAGGAAATGTCACTTCAAGACTATGAACACCACCAGCTGAGAAACCACAGTGTATTACTGTGTAATATTTGAAAAGTTGATCTATGGTTTTCGTGGAGGAGATTCCTGATTCACCCTGCCTTCTTGCTACTGGCATCCAGACATATTGGCAGAATGCACAATTGTGACAAGAAGCTTAAATCTCTAAATCTCAGTACGCTAGCATTAGGAGTTTGGAAGGCAATGGAGGTGTATACTATGGCAGGTAAAGGCAAACAGGTGATTCATTCTCTTTTCCTACTGTGAACAGGACAAAGGAATTCTTTAGATATAAACCTGAAAGGGCAAGATGAGACATTCAGTAACTCTCTGGGAAACAAGCCAGTATTGGCTGATAGTTCTCTATGCTCAGCTAATGATCCGAAAGTGGCCATTAGTACTCGTTCAATTTCTTAGAAAAGATATGCCTTCAACAATTCCCCATTCCACCCAATTCTACTTTTTGTTCCAATTTAAGTGATATAATCCCAGTCCCTGATGCTAAACTGCCAAACTTCTTTAATATACACCCTCAGTTTTTGAACACTTACAGTTGTGAAATTGCCAAAAACATTTTTCTTTCCATTTTGTATTTTCTGCAAACTGTGCAATTTAACAAGCCTGCAGAGTTTTGATAGCTCACAACTGCATGCCTGCTTTCCTGGAACAATTTCGGAAGGGTACTCCTATAACAGCACCTAGCACAGAAAACCCATAATCAAAGAAAGATTCCAAATAATCCTCATATCCAGAGTACTTACAGAGTGGAGAAAAATGCTAAAAGACAATTCTTAAGCCTACATTTATTTATCAAGACAAATAGTATAGCTCAGAAAAATTCAGAAACAGTTCTTTATTGCAAACCTTAACTACGGCTGTAGCAAAAAAACAAAACATATAACACTATATAGTATATAAATAAAATGAAATGGGGGAAAGGAGTCAATTTATTTCCTTTACATTTTGGTACCATCACACATTCCTTGGAACAATCAACCTGATTCTTGCTGAGACATCAGATGCTCTCTGAGTGTGTGTCTGTAACTGAACAGAAAGGCTCGTACAGATCCTACAGTTCCACTGGAATTTGCCTATAAGTTTGTGTCCTGCAGTGAGGAGGAGGATGGAGCTACTGGAAGTTCTATCTATGTTTCTACCAAATATAGGACCTTTTCATCATCAGCTTCAGTGGTGCACCAGGCTTTTTAGAAATTTTAGTAGCTGCCCATATTAAATAACCCTACGTGACTAACAATCAGCTATACAAATAACAGAGGAAACATGTTTTTTAATAAACCATTACATTACATTTTTTAATAAACCATTACATTACAACCACCATAACACTATACCCTCAAAAACACAAATTCTGGACTCATCTCCTATCCAATGCCAGAGAGAAAATCCAGGATTTAACAGCCTTCCAGAAGGCAAGGAGAGCCCAGCTATAGAAAAGTCTTACTTCCTAGGTCCCACCAGATGATAGCACTTAATAGAGGGAATTTGAAGTGAGCTCACCCTATCCAATCTAATGAAATCTGTTGGATGTTCTTAGGGAGAGGATATCCTTCAAACATTGGCAAAGTGTAGCCTCTTCTAAGGCAGAACTCAGAAGAAGCTGATTTGCTTTTATGGAGTGGGTTAATTTTGCTGCTTCTCATGATTAGACCCTGTGGAGGGTCAGGATGGTTGCAATATATTCCTGTAAAGGATGCAATTACTGTCCAGATTCAAGATTATTCCTTGCTAGCAATACATAAATAGTGAACTATATAATGAAGCATAATGAGATATATAGAGATATAGACAGAGTATATAGTAAAAGTTTTTCTGCCCAGGGCAAAATTTACCCTTTGGATGAAAAAAGATGTTATTTAGTCTAATACTTTCTATAGAAGGGAATGGACAATATTTACATAAATCTTTAATGAGTTTCCACTAAGTCTTAAAAAGACAGACGGACATGGAGTTATAAAGAGAAATCCAGTGCATACCATTTGAGCAGCAGCTTCAAGATACTGTATATTGTATGTCCAAAGGGTTTGCCCTGTAATATTATAGCCAAAGAATCTCAAGTTCTTTTTGAAGTTGGGAAGAGGGGCCTCACAGCCCTTTGCAGAACATTTTCCCTTGTTGACCTTTCATTTTCCCCAATGTGCAAGGAAAGAGAATAAATTCCAAAGAGTAAGGTTGCATTTTCCTTTCTCTCTAGTGGATAAAACCATTTCTTATTTCCATTGATTTTTGTTTCTGTATAGCCTAGAGGGGTCTTTGGGCTACTGCAATATGTCATCATCACCAGGGCATATCTGGATGTCACATGTAAGGCTTGCTAAAGAGCAAGTGCTGATAACTAATTCTCCCATAAAAACTAACAAAAAAAGTTGTACATCTAACAAAAGTTGCTTCATCAGAGTGCCAAAAATAAATTGCCCCTCTCTCTAGCACAGACCAGTTATTTTTTCTCATGCAGTGAAAGACCCAAATAGGTTCTTTGTGATAGCACCATTGTTATTCTTCAAGTTGGCCAATATCCTCCTCATTTAAAGAAGATTGTAAAGCAAATTTTATGTGCCATTCAACTACAGTACATAGTAGGAAAGGAACTGGAACTGGAGCAAACAGCCTGGGCAAATTGAGTTAAAAAAACAAGTTGCTGAGAGAAATGGTTCACTAGCTTGCTGTGATTCAGCCAAAAGCTGCACTTCACTACCAAAAACACTCAGATTCCATTACATACACTAGAATCTAATATGTAGCATATTCTGCCACTTGTTCCTTGCCATAGGAGATGAGATCAGCTGCTTTCACTGAGACTAATACATGCACAAAAACAATTAGAGAACATTAATTCCTGCTCAGTTTATAGATTAAGCAAAGGTTTCTTTGAGTGAATGTGGTAAATATTTTGGATACCCAAGAGAAATTCATAAGATCTCAGGGAAGAATTTCAATTGTAAGCAACATTGAGGAATATCAGAATAACTCCTTGCATAAATCTGCAGAGCAAAACTACCAGATGTTGTTAAATTACTTGGCTGGAGATGTCTTGATCCTGCCAGCTCATTAATTCAGACATGCACTCTTTGCTCCAATAGCCTTAGTAGCCTCCATTCTGTGGATCTGGAGGAGGAGCATATTCCATGACATCATCTTTGATCATCATCATCTATTTCTGTTTTCTTTTTTTGAGGAAAGGTTATTTGCTCAAGCTGTTACCAACAGCTGGCTGAAATACTATTGTCTCCTGCAAGTCCTGATCCTACAAAGTTACAAAATCCTTATCAGAGGACTCAGAAACAGACATGACATCCAGATCTCTCCTGTGATTACCTGAGTATTCCTATCTTAGCTGTAAAATTTCCTGTGATTTCTCTGATCTTCTTAAAAAGATTTTACTTTATTATTATATTGCACAATTTGTTGACATTCTGTATTAAGATATCTTTCCTTGTTCTTTCTTGTTTGAAGTCTGTATTAATTCATCATACATCCTTTTTGTTGCCTAAGGCTTTTATCTTTTGTGTGTGTGTGTGTGGCTATCATGATAGCTGTATTGAAAGCCACTTGGATCTTTTCCTCTTTGAAATCACAGATATATTTTTCTGCTTCAGTTTTCTCCGTGTCTCTTATCCTTCTCATAGCTTCTCACATTCTCTTTGCATAAGTGAAGAATACTAATTTTTTAAAATTGATTTTACATTCCAGCTGTGTGTTCTATGGGTTGTATCTTACTTGTATACCCACTCTTTAGTTTCTAAGTTTAAATCATATATTTGACAACCAATGACTCATCATCTTCTCTGCACCTGGAAATGTCCTGATTGAATAGATTGCACCTCTCCACATGCTGCTTCCTACTTTGAGGTCAGTTTGATTCCAGTGATTTCCATCTGGTGATGTCCAAGTGTAGAATCTGCAGTTATGTTGCTTGAACCAGATATGATCCATAAACAAAGATTTCTCTTTGCAAAGCTTTGTTAATCTATCACCTGTATTACTGCATTTATCCAATCCAATATTTACCATTTATTTATAGAATTGTGGGCCATTCCAATCCATTGATGCTGAGCTGCATCCATCTCCCTAATTGGGAGTAAGATATATACTTCAAATTAAAAACAAAAGATTCATCAGAATGTTATAAAACCAGAAATTATGGCTAAAACATTTATGACAATAATAAAGACCAATCCATTAAGAGGAGGGGTAGTCTTAACAGTCCTGCCCCCCAGGCTTGTTTAACCTATTAGATTCCTTCATTTTTCCAACTTTTGCAACCAGTTATCAATAACCTATCTATTATCTTTTTCTAGATGCTGAACTTAGTATTTATTGGAATTTGCTTCAATGTCTTCCTCCATTAAATCTATATTAGAGGCATATCTCTATGTAACATGTTATCTGCCTATTTGTTAATTTCATTGGATATGACCTTGTTATTAACTGTGTTATTGCCAAACACAAATTTTTGAGCATCATTATCATTCCATTTCTTTGAATGGATTTTTGCTCTGCATGACAAATTCTATAACTAAGTTTATTATTTATAAGATAGCCAGCATGATGTTTCCTTTCTGCTTTGGCAATTTCAGTTTTTCTTGGTTTGTACTTTTTACATTCCATACTTTGATCATACATGTCCTTACAAAATTAAGAACTCCTCTTTCAATAATGGAACTATTAGTACCAGATTTTTTTAATGTTTTTGGTCTGGCCACAGCACCACATCCAAGTTCCATTTGGGGAAATATGATAGCCATACCTGCATAGTTTTTCTCTATTACCTGACTTTGGAGTTTTCATTGGGATGTCGACTTTCCTGATGGGCTGCCTGCCCTTCATTACTGTTAATTGTTCTTAGTTTCTTCCTTCCCTCTTACTAGAGTGAACACTTCAGGAGTTCCTGCTGACATCACTCTCAAGGTAACTGGAACTCCTGGACCTTCTCAGAATATCAAGATGGCAATCCATGACTGGCATAGATGATCTAAAAGAATACAAATAAGAACACAGCAGGGGGGATGGGAAAACAACAACAGAAAAAGTTCTTTGTGTCAGAAAGAACTGTTGCAGTTAATTCTCTCAAGTCACAATATAATCAGTGATTTTGTTCCCACAAGACACTTAGCTAAATTTAATGAGGGGATATGTTTTAGAAACACCAAGGGAATGCTATATTGGATTATATTAACAAAGAAACATAGTCATACACAGGGTTAAAGTAATTCAATTGAGTCTGTTGTTTTGTAAGAACATCTAAACCTCAAAGGATCCATTATACATTCTTAGTCTAAGACAGAATGGGAGAGTGATTCAAAAACATTGTATTAAACATTGTTTCAATTAGTGCATTATTCTCTTTGACAGAATTCTTTGGCTTTTAGATGGAGGTCCATTACTTGAACTCACTGCCAAGGTTTGGTAGAGCAAACCATTTCCACCCACTGGTTGGTTGCAGTCAACAAACCATGCTTTCTGAAACTTGCCCAATATGGTAGGGGTTAGTGACATAATAAAGCCTTATCAGTATTCTAAAAGGTATCATGGCATACCTGGCACCTCCTAGAAGAAGTACTTGAAGTCTCTGTGTTAACTCAACTGAAGATTCGTGACCAATTTCTGTGGTTATGTCTGACAGAACCACTGGCAGGATTTGACTAGGTTAGTGGCTGATTAGGTTAATGTGCAGATCAGCTTATGTGTGTTTAGGAATAAATTCATGAATCAAACCACAAATGTTTGCACCTGCTGTTGATACTTGCCAGTACTAAAATGACCTGCAAAATCATTATGCAATTCTCAAGCTCCTACTTTCTAGATATAGTGTTGTTGTTTCATTACTTCTACAATGAGCATCCTATCTGTAAAGGTCCTAACCATGAAAAGCAAGAGTTCAACATCCTAAATCACAAAGACAGATTTAATTCACTGACAGGATGGCATTTTGTCCATAATAAGAATATTCTGGTTATATAGCCAGCTAGATAAGATGGGAAAGACCTCCATCTAAGGGCCAAAAAAATTCTGTCAAAGAGAATAATGTGCTAATTGAAACAATCTGTCTCAATACAATGCACTTTGTATGTACACAGGATTAAAGAAAGCCAACGACAGAGTCACCATTGGTTCAGACAATGGTATGTCCTCTCTTTAGAGGTCACTTGGACAGATACTATTCAGGTTTCCTTTTGTTCTAAATCTCCTGCTTAAGAAGGAGTCAGTGATCCTATGCCAGTATTTTGTTCAACACAGGAAAAAATTCGGTGTAATTGTATCAGTTGGGATGGGGGAATCTGAGACTTTGCTTTCTCCCCGTTCTTACTTTCAAATGTGTGCAATTCAAGTTCTTGCCTATATTAGGAAGATCCTAACAATGACTGATTACATATGTTCTTCAAAA
>JANHZU010002895.1:90654-102974 GCA_032468055.1 Acrochordus granulatus
TATCTTTTAGCCTTTTGTTGCTGTCCATGGGGTTTTCTTGGTAGGGATACTGGAGTGGGTTGCCATTTCCTTCTCCAATGGAGTCTTGTAGCTCATTTTCCACTAGATGTCCAGGATCCCCAATAACATTTAGCGTGGTCCTTTTTAACTTGGGCGACGACCGAGCCAGTATGGATTTCTGTAATTTACTTCTCATATTTTTATAGGTGTGAGACACTCTTCATCTGGCTCCTCCGATGAGACCTGTCCAGTTTGGTTGAACCTCTGGCAGAGCTCTCATCTTTTTCAGAGAACACAAGCCCCCCAACCACAGCAAGGTGGTGCCTCACTGTGGGGGGAATAATTTGCTACTCTTTCATATACAGTCAGCCAGCTGCGGCATCCTTCCACTGAAGAGTAATGTCAAATTTTTCTCATCAAAATCATGAAATAAACAGAGGAATGGTGTTAGTTTTTACATGTTAGAGTTTTCTCAATATTCCTTCCTATAACTTAAAAAAAACATTTGGAAGGGGAGATGAATTGTTTGAAATCTATGGTTAAGTTTATCTTACTAGTTCTATACTATATTTCTGATCCAGAAATATTGAAATGAATTTTTTCTCAGTGGCACTTCCTTTAATTATTGTTAACTCTGTAACCAAACATAACTCAGAAATCCTTTGCTGTACGTGTATTTTCTCTATTCATGTCAATTCTTGTTACTGTTGCAGACAGTTTTATCCACAGAGTGATGACACTTAACAGGGAAAACAAATCACATTTTCCATCTTGCCTCCAACATTTTGCACCCTCAAGTTTTAACTCCACATGGAATGTGTATGCCTATAAAGATATACAGGCATATATTTATTTATTCATTAAATTTATATGCTGCCGAAATCCAAAGACTCTTGGCAGCTAACAACAGTAAAAAACAATATATTAAATACAATTAAAATAGAAATTTTAAAAAAAACATATACATGTTTCCACATAATCTGGAGCCCAATTAGGTTCCCAACCACATCTGGTTATTGAGGTACAGGCTTCTTCATAGCAGACCTGGAATTTAATATATGGATCTTGCATTGAAGGCTCAAGAAAGGTCATGCAACATCAAGGCCAATGTCAAGAGAAGCAATCTCACTCCTTTGATGCAAGATTCAGAAAACGCAAAAGACAATTTGTGTTTTATGATTCAGACTTCAGGGTCTTCGAGCTTCAAGATTCATTTCAAAATAAGATTCATTCATAGGTTATGATGGGGAACCATGAAAATGCCTGAAGCTGTTTCATATTTTGGTAGAATGGATGAAAATAGAAAGGATGATAGATCTTTTAGAGCACATTTCACTTGCCAAGCTTCAGCTAAATATTTTCAAGAATCCATTGCAAGAGGTTTTTGAAATATTCCCTGTACTTCTTTTGTGGGGAATGAGGAAAGGTCAGCAAGGAAAATCTCCGCATGGTGCAGCAAAGAGTCCATCTTTTGCCTAATTAATAAGCAAGTATCTTACTCATCTTAAATAGTTTAAAAAACAGGCTATTGCTTCCACACAGTTGGCATGGCACTAAAGAATGATTACTGATTTACTATTCTAGATCATGTAGATTTCCTACTACCATTTCCTGGGCTTTTGGTATGTTAGGGGAACTGGCATAACTAGTCAGCAAACTTGGTCCCTTCTAGCAAGGTGCCCCACATCTTTTGTAAGACTTGATTCAGACTGTGACTCACAGGTAGCCCTTGATATTAATTCAGAGATTGAGAAAAATGTGGGCATATAAGATAGGACATTTATAGCCTTATACTCTTTATAGTATAGCCAGGCCATTACCTGGCCTGTTTTCACTCCCTGTCAGAATTTAAAAGTACTGTAGTTTTGACCCAAGAGTACAAACCAGACTAGGTAAGTTGACCTGAAGAAAGAAGTTGAGAATATGAATGATACCCAAAACAATGTTAACCTTCCCACCTCAAAAGAGGTAGGTGATAGATGATGTGATAAAGTGAAATGAATATCTCTATAAATATAGTTAATTGATTGGCTATCTGCATTAGAAAGGCATCAAACCATCCAATCCTGTTCCCCAGGATTCACGATATTTGTAAGCAATGTTATAACATTGTCTACTATCTGTAACAATCAAAGAAGTGGCAGAAAAGACACTGAACTGTCAAAGCACTTTGGAGGATTGCAAAGTGCTTTGAAGTCATTTGAATCAATTTGTTTCTTCAAAGCAAATACCTGTACCTAGGTTTGGTTCATGAATCCATTTTTGTCAAATTAAAGTACCCCTTCAAAGTATTTGTACAGCCTTAACTTTCCTCCCTTGTATAAATCATACATCGTCTGTATCAAGTACAAATTCCTTGGGGGGTTGTAAAAGTGAAGCAGAACTATCTTTCAGCTTTCCAAGTTTCCTACAATGTCCATAATTTCCAAGGGACAATGTAATCAGGCATACAGTATGTATATGCCAGTAGAATGGATGAGAAAAATGTCAGAATAAATATTCACTAACAGTGTTTGAAATTAGCCATGGATTTCTGAATCAAGCTGAAGAAAATTTGCCCATTGTTAGTTGAGTGGAAGTAGGTGCAAACCTCAGACTAGCATCTGATGCATTGCATTATTACTTTGTCATCTGTGAATATTCAGCCCATCAAGTCCTTTTATTTTTAAAAGATGGAACTCCAGTCACCATATCTCTTCTTATCTCCCTATCTCTATTTGCAGAGCACTTTCATTAACTAGGCATTGTGTAGAGATCAACATACTGTACAACACAAGACAAAGGAAGTCTGGAGTGTAAAGAATGAAAAAAAGAGATCAATTTGTTGGGTCATAACAAAGAGGTATGTTGTCTTGCTAACAGGCAATTTATAACCAGTTCTTGCCAGCTGATCTTTGTTTGCTGGTATTCCTGCTCAGATGGTGGTGATGCAATTACCCACCAGTCTTTGCTCTTCTTGTTAGAGCCTCGGTGACCTTCTCTTTATGTTTACTGCCACTGAGAAACCAATTGTTCAGCTGCATGATCTTGTCTATATGGAGGGTAAAGTAAGCTTCCTATAGCTTAGTCTATGGCTAACGGGTCAGATTGGTCCTCCCTTTTTCACGGTGCTGTTTGCAAGAAGGTAGCAATGGGGCATATTGTAATCTGCCAATCAACACTCCTAAAATATACCCAGTAATAAAAAAAAGATTTATTTGAAGTGACTGGGAAGGAAAGAAAGAAGTGCTCAACCAAATTCTCAATTATGCAACCCAAAGAAAATTTTTGTGAGATATATTCTAGGGGCTTTTGTTTCTCAAACTAGTAATGAAGAGGACGTAAAAGATCCATTGCAAATTTTCTCTTTAGCAAAATGACATGATCTGCTAACACAGAATCCAAAACTATCTCTGCATTAATAAGTACTGTATATGAGATTCAAAGTCTGCTAAGAGGCCATCTGAAAATATTTTGTAACTTATATATTACAAACAAAAAATTATTTAATGAAATAGCATACAAAGAAGGGATCCATTTGGGAAAGATGGGCCGGAAATAAAGATATTTTTGAGAAAGTTATATAGAAGAAAGCCCATGTAAGGGTAGTTGCACACAAAAATATGAGAAAGATTGCTAGTTATCTCTTGAAAGTAATGTATAAGTTTGCAAATATTATACTGTAATATGAGTGGAGAAGATCTATTAGTGGAGCTGCTAAGAACTGATACTGAGTTGATGACACATAATAAATCTTTCAGCCAATCAATCGATCAATCAAAGGAACTTACCTTCAAAGATGATGGGAATTATGAGGTTATAATGAATTGTCTGTTTAAAATATAATTTGTATACAAATTGAACAGACTTGTATTCAAATACACACCCTATGGATTCATACTGAACTCAGTCTAATGACAATAGACTATGTCTATCACCCACCATCCATCCTTCTTCCTTCCAATAATTTCAGCAGCCATACGAACAGAGATGTTTCCTTGAAGGCACTCAAGAATAACTTCTTAAAAGTAACCATTTTCAGAGTAACCATTCTGAAATGAATATCTATTTTTATATATTGTTTTAAAAAAATGGAGATGAAATCTCCCATATACATGACCACATAAAAACCAAGAGCAAAATAATTGCACTGACTTTATTTTTTTTATTCTTCCATTTCATTCACACCTCTAAATCAGTAACTATGATTAAGATAATGACAGTAGTGATATGACAGTGTCAAAAAACTTACTCGCTTTCAGACATAGTAAAAAAGAGGCATAGTATCAGCAACATTTACTTATACATATTATTGTTTGCCTTCCTTTAGCTATGATTTCAATCCCATATACATAAACTCCATTTTGGTGGTGCTCTTTGAAGATCATGGGAGATCATGCTCAGTCTATGACTTGCAACCATGACCATGATGCTCCCAGGTGACCTTCTGTAAAGCTAAGAACTTGCTTGCTAGATTCCTGTTTCCTTGCTAGCTTTATGAAAAACATTTACATAAGAGGGGAAGGCATTTTTAAATGGGATTGACATCATGAGAGTTAACCATTGTCAGTACAGTTGAGGATACAAATGCTATGCCAGAACAATTATTTGGTGACCTCACGTCTGATTGTGCAGGTAGGAAACTGTTCTGGAGTGTTTGCAGTGCTGGCTTTCATCCCTAGAGCAATGTTTCTTCAACCGCAAAAACTTCTTTATTCCATTTCTCTCCTTTCACCTCCTTGGCCATGGATTCCTGTCTTCTATTTCTCAACCAAATGCCCTCAGCAGAAAATTGCAGGAGTCAGGTGCCTTTTATAAGTGTGCATGTATTCTTTTTTTGATATGCGATGATGACTAAATTAATGAGTAGAGACTTCCGAATGAATCTGATCTTTGAATTGAATTGATTATCTGAATTGAAGCAAGCCTTCAAATTGGATCATCTCTGTTAAAGAGATTGAAATTTCTTCCGTGGAGCATCCAGGACAAACACATGTCACAAAGTAGAGGTGTTCTGCCATTGTTTGTGTCTTGTGGTATCTTGTAAGGTAGGAGTGAACACAGAGACTATGTGAGTTTTCCAACTCCTCCTATTTAGGCAGATGGCAATTTCCAGAGATATTGCTATATGCATATTTCTATGCGTATAAGCATCTTTCTATCAGCACCATCTTTTTCTTTTCCTTCTGAATACACACTGAATAAGAATAGCATTTCAGACTTGCTATAATTCATGATCTCTTCAGCAATGGTTTTGTATTTAAAAGTGCATCTTTCCCACTTGTTTACAAAACAGTGGGACATTGTGCATTCTTTGCAAATGTGAAGACTGTTTTTATTATCTTATGATCCTGATCAATCCACAACACATTCAGAATGCCTGAAAGAGGAATCATGCAAAACTCTAGAAGAAACCCCATACATTTCTTAACAACATAGTTATTCAGGCCTTGAGATCCCAGATGAAGCAAGCTCAGGAAATATACATTTTCTCAGCCATCCTGAGCAACCATCTTCAAGATACTGGTCTTCACGTAAGAAATGATAACCCCTCAGATGATCATCAATGACAGTGCCCAACTGTCCCAATCAGTGCAGTTTATGGTTAGATATATTGTTCAATGGCATCTGGAGGACCAAACGTATTTTACCAATAAAGCACTGAGCGAGACAAGACACACAGAGTGTGACAGTTCTCTTTGGAGAACTGCAAGAAATTCCAGGGCTTTGATTGTTTTTTCTAAGAGCCAGGTTAAGGATCAGAAACTAGCCTGTCTCTTGGACAATTGATGAGAACCTATCAATCCAACAGGGTCCACTGGTTCCCAAAAATAACAAAACATTTCAGTTAAAAAGCCAGAGCAAACAAGCTAGAACAATGTTGTATCAGGGACATTCTTGACAGTCAGAATGTCATCCTGGTGAGATGTGAAAGGTTCCAAAAGAGGATGCTTTGCCTACTTCCAACCTATCACTTGTCATGCTTGTTTGCCTGTAAATTATATAGTCATAGCTTGCTAGTAGTTTGGGTGGGGAGGTGGGGAGGAAATATGAAGTTAATTATAAATAAATAAAAGATGCATTATTATTACAATGCTTGTCATGATCCCTTTCAGACTTAAGAATATTTCTACAAAGTAACAATGGTAAAACTGCTTACATTACATGTTTTTTTTTTATTTTAATCTTTGAGTCCTTTGAGTCCATGTTTGTAAAGCTGAAAAAAAACTTCTAAGTAAGACCTTAGAAAAGTAGAAAAAAGCATACTGACTTGGATAGACACTGACAGCATAAGGCAATTCTGTAGGTTCAAGGGGCAAGATGGCGAATTACAGAGAGTGAAAGAGGCATCAAAAATTAGGACAACAACTTTCTGTGGTCATGAATATACCATCAATCCCATAGAAACTTTCTGGAATGGGGTCACCAGCTGTTACCCAATTACACACTCAGAAAACATCTTCTCACTTGTATTCTCCCTGACTGGCTTGAAATGATTGTGATTAATGTCCCTGTTGTCTAGGGAAATTTGGCCTGATAAAAGATATGTACTTCTAATAGACAGAGTAATCTTTGTTGGCAGGTAATGAAGATGCTGCTTGGAATTTGGGATGGTTACATGGTCCAAATGAAATTAATGACAATCAAAGGAGCTTCCCCAAAGAGAGAAAAAGCAACTGGCATCAAAAAGGACAAATTCTCCACTTTACTGAAGAGGAGCACCCGGTCACATTTGAAGCATCATCTTAAAATAGATCAAATCACATCAAACAAACATTAAATGCAGTATTTAAAAGCATACATTGAAAAGTTATAGAATTACATCCTGGAGGGATTTGAGTGAACTAGATCAATGGTCCTTTAAGCAATTATCTGTGGTAAAAAAGAATCTGGACTTTCTCCAAGAGGAAGATTTGTTATGGAAGAGGAGAGAAGCCAAAGATTTCTCCTTAAGATATACAAAATAGAAAAGACTTCAAGACCCTGGAGAAGTGTTTGGGTTGAAAACAAACAAACTCTAATGTCTGAAGACTATAATTACATTCTACTTTTCTTCTATATCTCTTTTTCATTTATAATGAAAGAAGAAAGAAGATTTGAGAAATACTGGTTTTATGTTTGCATATTAATTAATCCATCCATTCATTGTTTTAATTGCCTTTCCATTAATTACAGGAAAATAAATGCAGCTATCAAATGTGGGACTGTTCAAGAGCAACCTGGAAGTTATTCAGAGCAGTTTTTTACTTGCTCAAGGCAAAGTGGATGAATCTAATCCCTTCTATTCTGAATCAAAAAGCTCAGTAAAGCTACAGTTCCTGATCTGTTTATCTGGCACAGTGCAAGTGGCAGGGTTTGCAACAACTGCTCCCAAACAACAGAGCTTCATTTTGTTTATATAAAATATTGCCAGAGCATTATGGTGAAATCAAAATGACCCTTCTGGTTTGGGCCCAATTGATTTGTCACATGGGGGGGGAGGAGAGAGAGAAAGAGAAACATATTTCCTTTTATTCAAATCAGCTCCACTGCATTTATTCCCCCCAAACACCCACAGTCTTTAGAATGGGCCTTAAATATTCTTTGCCAGATGAGCCAGGTTTGCAACATATTCCATCACATCCATAATCATATCCTCATTGTTCTGCACATGTCAAAAACAGAAAACACCTCAACCCTGACTTCTGTTTCTCAGAAGACTTTCATGCATCATGCCTGCAACTTTTTAGCAATTCAAAAAATTTCATTCCATTTCAAGGAAAAATAATGTATGAGCTGTAGGAGATTTTCTGAATCTAAGACTTGAAAAGATGTAGTCTCATTTTTTTTGTCTTAAGCCCATTATCTGAACTAGAGTGTGGTTAAAATTTAACATGCTTGGCAGTTGTCCATAACAAATGCCTTCAAAATGTTGTGTCATGGCATCATCACCCAAATATATGCTTATGTAATGATGCCATCACGTTTGGCAGAAGTTGAGGGATCTATATCTGCAGCACCTATGTGCAAGACAGATAATTTATCTACTGATAGACCCTGAATCCTTCTCACTCTCCCATGCATTTGGATTAATTTAATAAATGCTAATAATGATACAGTACCAAGCCATTAAAATCAACCTTGCTAGTGCTGGCAGATATACTTTTACCATTCTTCCTACTAGTCCCAATGTGGGAGACATAGATGGTGATGGAAGAGGTGTATGTGACTGTGTGTGTATAAACTATGCCAATAAGGTTTGATTGCATGTGAAAAATCATTCTGTGAATGTCAGAACAGTGATACAGTTCATTTTATATTTCTAGTGGCTTTTTTCTCCAGCCCATCCAAAATTATCCAGATTTATATTATTGACTGGCAGAGTAAAAGGAACTATTACTGAGGAAAGCATAATTCTTCTGGGCATGTTTCCCATGAAATACTTTTTAACTCATAAAACTTTTTACATATATTCTACCATTTATATATATTCTACCATTCTGAGATCCTTACTTTATCGACATTGCTAATAGAGTTGCTTCTGTTAAGCCGAGAGTCCCTTCTCCAAGAAAGTTCAGTCAAGAGTCTCACATCCAGTATGGCCCTTATTTGTCCATCTGTTTTCTTCTTAGGATCTCTGAATCAGATGATTCTGATATGAGCAGAGAGGGATTTTGTGGTCTGGGACACCACTGCAAGATCTGTTGGGAAATTCCCAACCAGCAAAGAGGGGTGATCAAGTAGGGAGTTAGCCTTGAGTCATTGCGCAAGAGACCTAGAACTGACCCTCACACCCACTAAGTTCCAAGAAACCTTATCTATCTATTCCAAAGGGAAGGCAAGCAGTCTGGGCATATTCTCGTACTAAAGGTAGAATAAAATAGTCAACCTGAACCCTTCACATGTGGACCTGACAAGATCTCAAAAGTTGTGAGTGGGGCAACCAAGCTGTCCATAGACACTGAATACAGTGTTCACTGTTTTCCTTGAAATGAGGCTTGATCACACTTCGGGGGCTGAGAAAGTTGCTGCAGGTCAGACTGATTAGTATTCTTGAATGGTCAAAGAACATTCAAATTCAACGTCTTTCTGAGTGGGAGAGATACTGATGCAGTGTCAAAGCTGTGAAGAGTGAAACACATGCTCCCAACAGCAATAGCTGTTGCAAATGCTGCAGCCAGAGGAAAGACCATAAACATTCCTTACTGGGTTAGGAAAGATAATCTCTGGCAGTCTTCTCTGGCATATGGATACATGAACTTTTTGTACCTATTTCTTCAACTAATCTGTGGTTATTAACACAAAATGGCAATGACTCCGATACAGGATAGAAAGTAATTCTTCAAACAAACAACCACCAAAAGATGCACTGTGCCTCTGATCTGTCATGTTCAACTATGTGCTAAAATGTCCTGCAAAGGTAGATAATGCTGAATTCACAGCTTGCAAGTCACTTTGCATGGCAGCATCCTTGGTGTTGTGTTAACAGTCCAGGTAGTCCTCAACTTATGACCACAATTGAGATCTGATTTTCTGTTGCTAAGGAAAGCAAAGATTGAGTCATACCTGATTTTATGACATTTTCTACCAGAGATGTTAAGTGAATTATTTTAGTTGTTAAGTGAACAACATGATCTCTAAGCAAATCCAGCTTCCCTTCTTGACTTTGGTTGTAAATAGAGGACTACCTGTAACAGATTTATGCAAGGTGGTCTTTCTTGGCAGAAACCCTGCAACCTTAGCCGTGATCATTCTTTACTATCCTTGAGCCCTCATTTGCTGCCTCCCCCAAGTTTTGCACTTCATCAAGTAGCAGCTAAATCTAGCTCTGACTGATTTATTCTTGCCTAAACTCATTTACAGCCTGAGGGAGAGAAAAAAGATTTATTTATTTCCCTGCCCTCCATATAATCTGATTGGCTTTTGTGGCAGCCGAAACGAGAAAGTTGCTGCTAAGAGAGAGACAATCACATCAGGAAGAGCACATGCTAATGTAATCAGGGGTTCTAAGAGGAAGTGATTTTGACAGATTAGAAATTATAGCTTGGGACGGGATCCCACCCAAGTTGTCAGCCTCTCTTCCGGCAGTAACAGCAGGCTCAGTGAAACTTAAAGATCATTCTCTCGGCTTGTTCTGTCACACCAACGTGTGACAAAGCTGATGGATTGCTGACAGGAACACCTCAGAAACAGGAGGTAAAATCTCCCCATCTGGCATCTTAATCTTCGATTAATGATGCAACCTGTAGGATGCCATCGGAAAGGCTTGACTCAGCCATGAGGGTTTGCTTCTCTCAGATGGAAATTGCAACTCTAATGCAGAGATCTTCCTCTTCTTTAATTGCCCTTTGCAGATGGTTCAAGGATACGTTCATCCTTAAGGACAGTGTTTGCGTTCTGACCGTAGAGCAAAGATATATAATGCTAATGTTTGAACCCTTCTTTCTGGCCAAGCGCACAGCTCCTGGTAGCAGAACATGACAAAGGTAAAATGTGCATCTATTTATTTCTTCATCTCCCCTCATCTCATTAGTACCATAAAAACCCACAGAGGGAATATAATGACCAGTGGAGAAAGGGCAAAGCAACCCTGAACAAACCAAACAAATGATACACATAGATATTATCCAACCTCAGTGCTAAAGTAGAGAAGCTCAGCCATTTAGGGCATCTCCTAGGAAACCACTGGATCACATTAAAAGATACTGACGTTAACATAGAGAGAGCTGCGTGGTGAACAGCATGAATCTGACAGAACTCTCTAAATTCAAACATTCTGAATCCTGACCCTCCAAAAGTCATCTGTGTGTTTCTCTTGGCTTAGGGGCTTTTGCATGTTGTCACCATTAGGAAACAAAGGATACAAGGTTTAAGTAAATACAATGCTTTGGGATGGAGAAGAGCAAAGACTGCTCAACATATGCATAGCAAGAAGTAAATCTAGGTTAGCTGAGACCTGTCTGGGCCTTGGATCTGTGCAAGGGATGCCCACATGCACACACATCTGACCCACCAGGTGAGAGCCAGACACACCGGAGGGCTCTCTGCAAGCTAGTGACTTGACAGGCTAATACTTAGGACTGAGTGAACCTTCAGTTTGAATTATTCCTTCGAGCTGAATCACCAAACTAATCTGAAGCGTCAGCTGGAATTGGCGCTTTTGAATTGATTTGGCAGGTAATGGACTTTCAGGCATGAGAATACTAGAGCTGTGCAAATCCTTGCTTTGACATGTGCAGGAACATACACAAGCCATCTTTTAAAAATAAAATTGCTGCAGCAGCTGCCTCTTTTTCCAAACAGCTGTGGAATCTCCTCCCAACTCTCACCACACATGTGTTGCAAGTGAAGTGACTGTGGTATGCTTTATGTGTTCCTGAATGTTTTGAAGGATTCCCAGGCATTTTTTTATTGGACTGGGTTAATGATTCAAATCTCAGCAAAAATCAGGGAATAAGATGGCTAGGATAGGATGGCTGAGGAATCCTTTTTTTTTTTTGGTAATATTCAGTTACCCTTACAAGTAAGGGTTTTTGTGTGTAGAGAGAGAGAATGTAGAAATGTGAGCATATGAATTACAGACCACAGACTATTCCTCAGAAGATTTACCATCTCTGTATATAGAAATTGGGTGATTATGTGCCATCTAGTTGTTTTCCACTCCTAGTGACCACATAGATAAATTTTCTGAATGACAATTTGTCTGTAATCTGATCTTTCTGGTTTTTCATTGGTAGAGAAACTGCAATTATCCCTGAATTTCCACATGACTGCTGGCTGTCCTCTTCTTTCTCTTTCCTTCTCCCATTCCCAGTATTAAAGCCTTTTCCACAGAGCTAATCTTCATATAATGTGCCCACCTACAGTAGGATCATTCCTGCCTCAAGTGAGAACTCTGGAGTGTGTATGTGTACCCCAGGAAATATAGTAGAAGACAGAAGACATCATTCTATGAGGTTAAAAACCGTTTATTGTTCTTAGCTTTCGGACCCTAGTGTGGATCTTAAAGATAAGGACAATAAACAATTTTAACCTAATGGCATCTCCTGTTCTTCAGCTCTGGGTTGATTTGTTTTCTTGGCTGTCCACAATATGTTCTTGCAATCTCTCTCATATAATTTCTATTAAAGTTTCTTTAAAAGGAAGATAAACTAATGTAAATGAGGGGAAAAACAGAAAGGAATCAAAGAGCTGTCCATGGTATTCTCAGGAGTCTTCTCCAACACCAAGTTCAAATATGTCAATACTCTTTCTTGCTTGCTTCTTTAAAGTTCATATATAAGAATGCGAAATGCTGGGCTGGATGAATCACCAGTTGGAATTAAGATTGCCGGGAGAAATATCAACAACCTCAGATATGC
>JANHZU010002895.1:127450-141133 GCA_032468055.1 Acrochordus granulatus
GATGGGTGTGGGCTTGGGAGGACTCCAGGAGGCAGTGCAGGACAGGGGGGCCTGGCGTGGTGCAGTCCATGGGGTCGTGAAGAGTCGGACACGGCTGCGCAACTGAACAACAAATGATTTTCAAAAGTAATAAAGTGAGGTTCCTAAATAATCGTTTCACTATTCTGCAAAAAATAGTAATCATCATGTTCTATCCCAAGTTTCAATCTTCTGCCCCATGACAGATGTTCAAATTGCATATAAAACCAGCAATCATTCAACATAAGCAAGTAAGAAAAATTATGAAGAGCTGAAATAGTGTCATGTTGGAGCAGAGGTTAGTCCAAATAGTTCAGTGAAAAGCAGCAGTGTGATCCATGCATTCACTCAGGTCAATTTTCACACTTCACTACAGTGTGAGTGGTCAACAATATTTGTCAGGGTTCAGTCTATTGTGGCAAAAATACTCTTCAGTATTTTTGGAAAAGGGTGTTGTTTCTAATCCATCAGATAGTTTTTCTCAATTTTGATGTCTTTAAGCTTCAACTCCTAGATTTTCCCCAGCCAGTAGGTAGTTGCAACTACTCTCGGTTGAAGTGTTTCTCAACTTTTAAGAGGAATGAACAATACTGATTAACTCTTCTAAAACTTATCTTGGTTCCCTTGGTTTCCAGGGAAAATAGATTTTCAAAAGGGAAAAGACTTTCCTGTTGGGGATGTTCCAATTCCCATAGGAATGTAGGGAGGCCCTCTGCCATTAGAGACCAATTTTGGTGTGATGTTAGCTAATTTAATTTTAATGTCTTGGTTCTACTCTTCTATAAAAATAGAATCTTTGAGTGGTAAAGAGTGCAGAATTATAATTTTACACTTAAGTCTTTTCAAATAGTTTTTGTTTCCTGATTGATTGAATGAGTATCTGTATCACAACTTAAATAGTTAGGTTTTATTTCCCCTAGAAATAAAATTGCTTAGCAATTTCTCTGCCATTTGAGGGACATCAGCATGGCAACATGGTAACTCTCCATCTATACTATATTCATTTGTTTATTTGTTTATCAAATTTGCATACTGTCAAACTCAGAAAACAACTTTTGGTGTCTAAAAAGTACAGGCCACAGCTGTCATTGAATAGAACCCATTTTTCATGGAAAGTTTGCAAATTATACCTGTAAAACTAAGAAATATCATTATCCCCAAGATCTCTCTGTGGATAGGATAGGCTTCATGGGGCCACATTGTCTAATGGCATGCAGGGCAAGATAAGCCCAGGCATTGATAGACAAAAGGAGCGTATCGATCAGACAAAATAGATTGAACCATTCCCCTCTTTGTGTGAAATATCCTATATTTATATTTCATTTATATAAATTTTCACAAATATCTTTTGTGTAAAGAGTATTGACTGGAAGGAACTAGAAAACTGGCCTTTTCTGCTATAACCCCTATTTTGCAAAGTACTTCCCCTCTGGAGATTAGAATGTCCCCAATCCTGCTGGCCTTTCATAAAGCTTTAAAAACTTGGATGTATAGGCCTAGAATTCAGAATATATGTCAAGGGCCCTGTTTCTTGGCTTTACTGTTAGTTGATTAACTGTCTCACCTACTGTATGTATTTTGGGGATATTTATTGTTTTATTGTTTTTAATTGTTTTAACTGTTCTATAGTTTTAAAACTGTAAACTGTCCAGAATCACTTGACTGAATGAGCAGTTATAAAATTTGATTGACTGAATGAATAAATGCATTCTCAAGGGGCTACTGGGCATTTATCCAGTTCTGCTACATACCCTGCACGTTTCCAGTAACAGCATTCACAAGAGTGGGTGCATTCTTATAAGAGATTAAGGGTAAATTTCAAGTAAGTCTCTGGACTATATGGCAGCCAAGATTGCTGCAGTCTTGGTTCTTAAGCACAGTTGCATGTACATCAATGTGCTGATTTCCACAAGCAACTTCTGAGTCATTTTTTGCTGGGTGCTTTATCCCAGACAATAGCTATTTTAAACCAACAAAAGAGCTTGAAGCAAAGCAGGAATAAAAGGAGCATGGGAATATGAGGTTCTGCAGAGGTTAGGAACTGTGTTTTCTACTATAGAGTCCCAAAGAATGACAAATGCCATAAGCATACTGTATTTTGGAATCTGTAAATAGTTGCAATTTGTCTCACTGCCAACTGGAAGGCACAAGCAAAAGTAACAAGCACTATAGCTTGAGTATTTCAGGCAAAGAAAAAGAGTATGAAGAGAATACAAAGTATACCCAGCATTTAATTTTCAGTTGAGATTCTGATGGCAAAAGCCTTTCAGAAAAAATAAATAAAATGGTCAATAAAGGTATCAGAAACATCAAACTGAGGAAATGAGATGTCACTGTTGACAGTTGGATCAAGTTCCATTAAGAACTCCACTGCATGGGGTCCAGCAGATTGAATGAATACCTCCTTTGCAGTCTTCCATGTTCATCACAATACAGCGTGAAAAGCTTTTTTTTAAAAAACTAGATTATCCTAAGGTGGGGGCAGAAAAAGAGTATGCTTAAAAGCATCAATGCTAAGTCTATTTCCTCAACCCACTGTAAGAGATTAGAAAATTCTGCAATGAAAGAGTGCAGTGGTTCAGTTAAGACAAAACATTCAGGAATCCATTGATGACACTAGTTAGTTCTTGGGAACCTGCCTAATCATTGAATAGAGATAGGAAAGATAGCAAAAATGTAGGCAAGCTTGAATGTATACTTGGGGGCAGAAATAAGATTGCCCAGATAGGATAACATGTAAAGGCAAAAATCTAGTTTCCCTCTAGCTACCTTTGGATACCACATGGAATAAAAGTCAGGGAAGGCTTTTGATATACTGTAACTTCTATAAAGAAGCTGTAATCAGGAGCTTGTCTCCCTACTCAACCATAGTCGCTCTTTCATGGAAAGCTCATCAGAACAAGATTGAAAAGTTGTGTCTCTTGTTCAGCCCTCATTCTAGACTTTGGAACCAGGTGGGTGAGTTAGTGAGTCAGTGTTGTAATCATTTCACCTCCATGGCAGTTACTTGGAATAGTCACGTACCAGGAGGCAGGAATAGATAATCCTCATGACACTGAGCAAATCCAATCAAGAGCCAATGCTGAAACAATACCATATAAGGGAAATGCTGAAAAATGTTGTAAGCTTAGAATTGGCCGAAATACTGCGGCAAAATATAACCAATGGGATACCGGCGCAACGCCCCTCTTTCTCTTTCTTATCTCTACCCAATAAAAGTGTACCTTAGAACATGCTCTGGGCTCACTCGCTCTGAGGAAATCAAGACTCCGAGTCTTTCTTCCGCGCCGCCTAAATCCCCACGAGTAGCCCACTGGGTAATGCGGCACGTGACGCCGCAAGTCAGGAAGTAGGTACCAAAATTCTTTGTGTGAGACAGGACGCTATTAGAAGAGCCACCCCCTCCTCTTCTTTCTGAGAAATTGGATACAGATCATCCTCGTTTGACATCTACTTGTTCTGTAACTGTTTGAAATTACAATTATGCTAAGCATGGGGTTCTTATGAAGGACCCTTGTGATTGACACCGCTACAGCATTCTCGTCGTCGTGCAACTGCAATTTGGATGCTAGGTGACTGGCTCGCAGTGATGACATCACAGCACCCATTGGTCAGATGATCACCATTTGCATCCTTTACTGCTGGCTTCTGAAAAGTAAAGTGAATGGGGAAGTTGCAGTTACCCCTGACATTTGATTGAAAAGCAAAAGAACCTTGTTACGATGCCGGCAAAAGATCAACCTTCAAAGAGTCAACCTGATGAACCCTCTGACTGCTTGAAGCAGGAATGGAAGACATATATTATCATTCCTTACGAAAGGCACACTAGTGAAGCCATTTGTAGAGTCCTAAACCAGGTTGACTTATAAGTGCCATTTTCAGCTTCCAATAAAATAGTCAGCCATTTACCCCATCTCAAGGATCGCCCTCCACCTAATATCATTGGAAATGTTGTGTGCAAAATCAGTTGTGGTTCATATGACACATCATATGTTGGTAAAATCTCCAGGTTGTTAGCCACGAGATATGAAGAACATAAAAGACTGAGCAAACAACAAGTCAAGTCAGAAGTGGAACTTGAACAAATAGAGAATTCATCAGCCATAGCAGTGCACGCCCTTACAATTGGCCATAAGGTTGACTGTGAAAACCCAACAATCTTATTAAAACATCAGATTGGCTTTCAACAGAGAAGGGTAGCCAAACAATTGTTAATTGCCACTACAAAGAACAACTGTAACTGCACAAATTCAATTGCTTTGGATTCTGCATGGCAACCACTGGTAAACAAATTGCTAAAGGTGACAATGGACTGAGGGGGAGGACAGAGGGTCACAAAGGCCAAATTAATCTGTGTCACACACTAGTATGATTGGGTGTGAATGTGTGGGTGGGTGGGTATGCATATGAAGATATATAAAAACAAGGACTCTTGCTTTGCTGTGTTAGATCACACTTTTGTGAGTGAGCAAGGAGATTAATTAGTGTCTCCAAAATATATCCAAATACATTGCTTCCAAATGTAATTCATTACTATGCCACCACAAGAGTTTTTCTTTAAAAAAATTTAACTGTATACAAAATTGTATAATAGAAGGATACATTTTTAAAGGAAGGTACAATATAAGCATTTGTAAAGAACTTGAGGAACTTGCATTAGAATATATATATACAGTATATATGTGTGTATATGTGTGTGATAATTTGATTCTGTAATGAATACAAATTAAAGTTGTATACTTTTAACCAGATATATACACAAAAAACTCATTTTAAGGAAAATTGCATACAGATTCAGATTTTTTTAAAAAATAATTTTTCAAAAAAATATTAAAAGCAATCTATAAACTGGAATATTGCCTTACTTAAGAAGAACAGAAGAGACCATATAATATACAGCTTATACCTTGTTACTTGGGATCATGTCCTGTTGAACTACATCCAGAAACATCCTGAAATAGCCTTGTCTTTCCATTTATCTAAGAGTAAGGTCTATTGAACTCAGTGTTTCTGTTATATGAGTGGGCATGAATAGGTATATTGTTCTAGAAAGCCTTTGCAATAATTTCTTATTCTATCTCATGATTAAAATTCTATTATCTTTGGTACATAGAGAAAACTGTTTTGCTAATTAACATGACCTCTGTTACCCAATAATGATTATTCCAGGTAACAATAACTGTGTGTGGGAAGGGAAAGATAAACTCAGAGCTGAGATGATGAATGCCCATCGTTAAATTCAGAAAGTACCAAAGTAAATGGCAAAATTCCAGTATTTTATATATATGTTCCTAAAATTTAAGTTATTCAAGAACAAGTTGAAGAGGTTGGGAGGAAGAGTTTTCAGAATAACAGCATAAAAAAGGCAGCTGTGCAAATATATGATATGATATTCTCAGTGTGTTTTATGGAGACTTTACAAGTTGCAAGTATGCATACTGTATAAGGGGTGTGATGGCCAAGCAGTTAAGATGCTGCGTTTGTCAGCTGGAAGGTCAGCAGCCTGAGTTCAAGACCTAGGTGCCTTGTAATGGGTGAGCTCCCATTATTTGTTCCAGCTCCTGCCAACTTAGTAGTTTGAAAGCATGCAAAGTGCAAATAGATAAATAGGCACCACCTTTGTGGGGAAAGTAACAGCACTCTGGCCACATGACCACAGAAGCATCTTTGGACAATGTTGGCTCTCCATCTATGAACCAGAGATGAGCACCACCCCCTCTAGTGAGACACAGGGAAGAAGTAGGCAGGGGAAACCTATACCTTTTTACCTTTACCTTATATAAACTGTATACATACATACATATATAATATACATATAAAGGCTTCAACTTTGGCATGTTTGTGTGTATTCCAGGTTCTCTTGTCTTGACCATGTATGGTTTGTTTCCAATGCTGATTTGTGCAGAAAAGACATGACAACACTGCAACACATAGTGAAGAGTGTAAAATGCAAGCAGAAACAGCGTATACTGAACATCATGACCAAATAGCTGGAATGCTATACAGGGACATCTGCAGATTGTATGGAAATATTCCATAGAAAGAATATAATTCCACTTTTCTATAGAAAGTATAGAATTCCACAGAAAGTGGTGGAGAATAACACAGCTAAGATCCTGTGTAAGTTCCAAATCCATATGGAGTGGCAGGTACCAGCCAATCGGATACTGTGGTATTAGATAAGGACTAGAAGACTGTGGTAGTATAGATGGAGTGGCAACAAGAAGAAGGAGTATGAGAGTCTGCAGAAATACCAGAACCTGAAAGCACAGCTGGAGAGGATGTGGAAAGTAAAGACAAAGTGGTTTAGATCCCATTGGTGGTAGGAGCACTTAAGGCTATGACTTCTAAGATGGAAACAGTGGCTCCAACAGATCCCAGGAACAAGCTTAGAGTTCTCAGTCCAGAAGAGGGCAGTCTAGTGCAGAACTCTCAAACTCCGTAGGCCTTTCTGATAGATTACGGAAGACTTATACCATCCATTTTATACCATATTATTTCCCTGAGCAAGGCAGAGCAAATAAGGGCTATTCCTAGAGCAGCACCCTTACTCTGAATGAGTTTTATTTCCCATTGGTAAAATGACAGTATCCAGCTAAACCTGACAAATTATGTGGGATGTTTTGTTGATTACTAGAACACCCAAGTATTGACCTTTTCTGGTCAGAGTACAGTTCAATGAAAACATATTTGTAAAAATCAATCATTTTTAAAAACCAATAGAGAAAACGGGGAAAAGGAAGAGAAAAATAACATTACAAGTGGCATAACAATCACAATAATAGAAGTAGCTATAAGATTGATGTTCTGAAATTGTTCACATGGATTTTAAGAAACCTGGCAAGAGAAATAAATCTTTCCTGATATCAAAAGAATCATGGTATAGGCACCAGGTGACCTTCTCAGAAAAGAACATTCCGCATATAATCTAAGCTATTGAAATACCTTTCCATTGCCTTCACCCTTTATGGAACTTTAGAAGAGGTGACTTTTGGGAGGTGACTTTTCATGCAACTGAGCCCCAAATTATAGCTATCTTAGATTAAAGACAGTACTCTGAACTTGACACAGAAATAACGTGTAAGGTAGGATAAATTACAAAGCACTGGCATAAGGGAGCCACTCCCACTCACCACTCTAATTAATTTCATACCAAAGGAAGGCTATAGACTATTTTTAAAGCTACCTCCATGAATAATGTCTTGCAATCATTAAAATGGGAGGTTCCTAGAGTGTATTTGTTTGTGTCACCAGTTGCAGTGGCTGGGCCTGGATAATGGTACCTCTCCCAGTTGGGGTTACATAGGAGCTATCAGTGAGCCACATTAAAACCTTTTATATAGGGTAGTATTAATTACTATTGTTTCCTTCCTTCCTTCCTGGCTTTCTTTCTTCTTCCTCTTGTCCGTTTTGTATTGTATGGCTTGGTATAATTTTGAAGTGCCTAGATACACATCTATTTGGCACTGTTATTACTGTTTAAATATATCAACAAATAAATGCTTAAAATCATGGAGGATAACATAGATCCCAGAGGAACCTTATATCATGAAGCAAATAAAAAATAAAACCCATCCAATCTATTCCAATTTATTTCAATAACCATTGTTCTCCAAACTGTTTAAAATATTTTGCAAACAGGATTAAAGGACCTTAGAGAGATCTGAGATATTCTTCAAACTTTCTTTCTATCTGCTTCTCCCCTGATGCAGATCCTTCCAAAGAGAAACCAAAGAAGTTTCTGGTCCAAAATCAGGATTGAAATGGTATTGAGATAGGTCAAGAAAACCCACTTTATCAAGTATTCCAAAGGTTGATCAACAATCTTTCAAACAAGAAACCTGGCCAGGATTGAGATTGTTAGTATGTTTGCTGAACAACTGCAGATTACCTACAATTGTCTTTGGAGTCTTCCAAGAAACGTTAACAACCTCACCTGGAGAAATCAGTGTTTTCGCATCACTGATTTCCAGAATCGAAATAAAAACCTAAAAACAATTTCAATATAACATTCATGTATTTGTGTGTGTATTTAAAGTCTCAGTTTTAGTATTTCTTCAAGCACTATTGAAAGCATTCTTGTGGCTTCTTTAAAAATTGCAACCTTATTGCAGAATAAGCTCTTGTAAACTAGAGCCCTCTACCCAAACCATCATAATGATTTTTTTTTCTGTCCCATCGTACCCACTAGTTTTAAGGTGTCAAAGGAACAGTCTGTGTATTGCAGTAAAAAACTAACCCAGCTACCACTCTGAAATGAAACTATTTAGAAATTTGCATGAAAGCCCTCTGTTTCTGATTACAAAGGCATCAGCAGAACTGGCTGACAAAATGCTAATACAATGAGGACGTTTATCACAAAACTTGGGAAGGTGGGGCAGGGATCAGTGTTACTGTAAGGCTGTTGTGACAGTTTATAGATGACAACAAGCAATGTGCCAGCCCATTACAAAGCAGTTGTTGGAAAAAGCATTGTGGGAGAAGCCTCCATTGCTTTCCAGATCTCTTTTAGGAGCAGCTGTTCATATATAATCATTCTGAAAAAGACATCTATCATAGTAATAAAACTAAACTATTTGATAAAGTCAGTAGCAGTCTCAGGAAAAAAAGTGGAGTTTATTAAATGCTGTACAGATTAGATTACGGGCAAAAGATAGGAGCTACTGTAAATAAAGCTGGAAAAGTGACATATAGCAGAACATTCACAATACTTCTTACAAAATAAATATTTTTTTAATCAGGCATATCGTAGAAAGATAAAGGTTTCCCCTGCCAGTGGTGACCGACTCTGGGGGACAGTGCTTTACTTCATTTCATAGCCAAAGAGCCAGGGTTGTCTGAAGATGCTTCTGTAGTCATGTGGCTGACATGACTATCCACCAAGGCACAAGGAGCACTGTTACCTTTCCCACTGAAGGTGGTACCAATTTATCTACTTGCATTTTTACCTGCTTTTGAATTGCTAGGTTGGTAGGAACTGGGCAAATAACAGAAGCTCACCCTGTTACACAACACCTGGGTCTCAAACTTGGGTTGCCAATCTTCCAGCCAACAAACCCAATGTCATAATCGCTAGGATACTGTGCCCCTTCGGCCTCCATGCCCCTTTTATATTATGATACGCTGTGCATATACAAAGCATGTAATTTAAAGATCTAACAACACAGGTAATATCACTTTATTCTTAACTTGACTGAAAACTTAAGTCTTGAAGTGAATCTCAAGTATGCAGATGCTCTAGTTCCTTCCTCATGTATAAATCTATCCCATTTGGCTTCAAAACTGTCTGTATTAGGCTCCATAATACAATATTAGAGGGAGTAGTTATGGCCAGGTTTTCCTCTTCATATTCCAACTATTAGCTTCTCAAATTTATATGAAAACATAGAAGATGAACACATAACATGTTCTATGAGAAAATTTATGTGAATGATAGTTATAAAGATGAACAGACTTCAGTCTGGCAGAATCCTCTTGTTTTTGTTCTAAAACCTAACAGTATGCAAATGTTTCTGAAATGCAGAAGAAATCTATATTCCTTGAGAATTTAATTCCATGTTGTCTAGACTTTTTTAATATCCTATTATTTATATATTACTAACATTCTTGTGTCTGTTTGTAACCTTTGATTGGATGAAATTATGCATCCTAAGGCAACAATTTTTGAACCAAGCTACCACAAATGGGTTAGTTTACAGAATGCTGGGACCCAATATACGCCTGCACACCCTTCCTGACTCATCCCCTCATGTGCTTTGTCTAACTCATGCATCATCTCAAGGCAGAGGTGTCATGTATGTGTTGGAATGTGAGGAGGGTACATGACAGGCACCACATAGGTTGGGTCAGGTGCACAAGTGTGAAAGGGGGTGCAGAGAAGTCTGCACAAGTCAGGGAGTGGGTGGGAAAGCACAAGAAGTGTCATGTATATCAGGGAGATTGCGTGAGGATGCCGCATGGGTTGCGGAGGATGCACCTGTACATGTAGGGGGCATGGTGAGATCAGGAAATGTATGCAGAATTGTGCAAGTGTTAGGTAAAGAAATATATATGAAACAATGACCCAGTGGATCACTGGTTTTCTCGTTTATTATCAAAAATAAACAGTCATGGAGAATACATTTGCCAAAAAATCAGGTTTTTGTTAGGGATTAAAAGATTCCTGTGTAATTTGGTTGACTTCATCTGAACAGGAAGCAAGAATGCAGAGAATGCAAACAAGCATTTCTCATTAATGGATATTATGAGAGTTAAAGATGACAGAAAAATCAATTCTTCTCATCTGAAAGGGCAATGCTATAAGAGAGGGTGAAAAGTCTGAGATTTGACCAAGGATAATTCTGAATTGTCACTGAATGGATGTAAAGATTCATATCCCAGGGGCAATATCTTTGAACAAAGAAGCAGACTCGACCACTGCATTGTCATTTTGTTCATTTGGAAACTATCATATATCTTCTATTAGTACTCTTTTCTGGACTACAGTAATGATATAACTCCCAACTGTGTTCATCTTTGTCTCTGTGGGAGCCTAATAGGTACAGGTTCCATCTCAGCTGCCATTGGTTAGAAAAAGATGGTTGGGAAAAACAGTGATAAGGGTTTAAAATAACAGAATCAGTAAGAACATTTTCAGAGATGGATAATTGTTTGGGACATAAGTAAAAGATGCTACTTGCGCCGTAAGTTATTGCTGCTCCATATTACAAGGAAAGTATAGTAATTGGGTTGTAATATAATGTTGTTGCCCCATCAGTTGTTCTTTCTTTGTTAAGCTTTTTCAGGCAGATTGCCAACTACAATAGTGTGCAGTATGCATATACATTATAGAAAGGACTATTGACAAGATTTGCTTGTGGCTATTTTTTGCAATCTGAAAGCATAAAAAGCACCCAGAATTATTGCTTTGATTATTTGCTGTTTTTTTTTTCTTTATTGTTATTCTTAATAACCCTTCAATCAATTTTTCTGTAGTTCGGGTGATAGGTAGCACTCGGCATCAATAAAAATTGAAGGAACAAACAGGTGGTTTTGAGCTTCCTCTGTCTTTTACTTGAAACATTCTTAATTGTACCCGAAACATTCTTAATTGTACCTGAATAGGCAATATTTTAAATCTTCTAATAGATTTAAAATATTCAAATGCACATTTGAATGGTATGATATCTGTGGAATATCAGAACATTATCTTTTCTTCCAAAATATTTTGACCTGGGAATTTTGGATGAGGTTTGACAATTTTTCAGAAGAAAATTTAGAACAGTAAATACTTTATGGTTCTATATACAAATACTTGCCAACCAAACATTTTGTGTAGGATTTTTTTGTTCTAAGCCCAGAACAGATGATTATGATGATTTCAGGCACATGATAAGTAGAAGTCTAAGAACATCAACTAGAAAAATATCACATCCAAACTGTTCAAAGTTTCACCTGAATGCATGAGCATGCAGAGTAGAGAGAGAGTGGGAATGCATTTTAGCCTATCCTCACCTCTCTCCAGTCTCAGTGCTTTTAGGTAGGAAGTCTGAATGGGAGTTATACAATATTTTCTTTGTCTTGAACATAAGTACAGTTCAGCATATGATCCAGAACCCAAATAAAATAAGGTCCTGAGTCAAGCTAATTGCATTCAAACAAACTTGAATATAATTAGCATGGAGGCAGGAAAAACGTAGTGGCAAGCTAATTTAGAGAACCAGTTTGGTCTCTAGTGGTTAAGGCACCAGGTTAGAAACAGTGAGTTCTAGTTTTGTCTTAGGCATGAAAACTGTCTGGGTGACTTTGGGTCACTCACTCTCTCTCAGCCCAACTCACCTCACAGGGTTATTGTTATGAGGAAAATAGGAGGAAGGAATATTAGATATGTTTGCCGCCTTGAGTTGTTCACAAAAATAAGGTGGATAAAAATAAATAAATCATCCCCACTGCTTCTCCACTTAATTTGTGTGTAATACCTGAATGGGAACTTAGAATTAAATAATTGTTGGGAGCTGCTTCCAGTCACATATGTGAATTATATGGCTGTAGAAATGAATGAATTAATGAATGAAAGAAATAGCTAAAACCAACAATTATTCTGAATGAAGAACCAGACTAGAAAGGAGATCATAATCTTTTTTTTTTTTTTGGTGAGAGGATAAGCTGGTGACATCACCATTGCCTGGGGAACACCCGGGAGGATCCTTTCATGTCTCTGTTATTTTTCCCACTGAGGTGGTACCTATTTATTTATTTGCATTTTCATGTTTTCAAACCCCTAAGTCAGCAGAAGGCTCGAGCAAGTGATGGGAGCCCACCCCAACATGCAGTGACAATCAGGTCTCAAACATGGGCCTGTAGATTGTCAGCCCCAATGTTCCAACCATGTGAGTCACCTCTCTCTTTATAATCATTCTATAAATGCATGAGTTTAAGTTGGCTTTCTTAGTTTCAGCAATAAAATTTAAGCACGGAAATAATTTTGTTGTTGTTTCTCATTATTAAATAATCTAACCCTACCCTGTAGACTACCCTGCTTTGTATTAATAAATCTCAATCAGTCTTCTGCTCCTCAATTTTATATTGATAAAATTAGGATGATAAAGTGAACAACATCGCTCAGGTAACATAGGCGTCATTTAATCTAATGGACTTGTTAAATAAATGACACCTAATGATATCTAAATGAGAAGAAAACCTTTCCTGATGCATCAAAGGAACTGACCTGGCCTTCGTAAAGATCTCAAGAAGCCGCTAAGGATTGTACTCATAATGAGCTGCTGTAGCAGAACTAAGCACTTTCAGTACCTTGGAGAGCTCTGTTGTTCTATCCATTTGTGCTGAACTGAAATTAATGAAGAGTAATCCTTTAGTTCTATCACTCCTCGCTGATGATTCTGACCTCACAAAGGCTCTGATGGTTTCTGGAAGCTTGATATTCCTACATATTTGGGAAATTCAGAAACTAGGATTGAGTCTAAAATGATGGGAAAATTATATCCTCTGGCTGGAAAGACATAAAAAGGGTTACGGAGGTGTTCCATCAATCAAATTAATCTGAGTTCATCACTCTCTGAGTCTGTTAGGCTTCTAATCCAGTGAAGAGCTTGACAGGTAGAAAGGCTTTCAATTATTAAAAGGGAAAAAGGAAGTGACACTTGATAAGTACACCTTTAGAAACAGAGAATCAGAATTCATCCATTTTCACCATGTGAAAACGTCCATGAACATCATTTTACACTTATAAATTCCCCTTCTTTCATAAAGTATGCAACTCACATATCAGAGAAGAAACAGAAAAGTAGAAAAGCGATAGATTATATATTACATAGCATGTGTAATACTGTTGTTGCTTCTGGTAGTGATAGTCATTCATCTTCTCAGGATTTCATTTGGCTTCTCCTAAGGCTTAAGTGTGACCTCAAAAGTCTATCCCAAATTGCTACCATTTTAATTCTTATGATGATATAAAAGGAACATTGTTTAAAGGATAGGAAATAATCAATTTCCTGTATGTAATTACTGTAAATCAAAATATTTGTCCTTATCTTACCTACTTATTGAATTCTCAAAAAGGCTGCAGAAATTCCTACTTGAAACTAAGTGTATAGGGTCCCGATCTGGTTGAGGATCAGGTTATAGAAGGATGGATTAACCTTTCCCCAGAGTTGCTTCATTTAGACA